>VYZV01029853.1:0-17518 GCA_013401275.1 Pandion haliaetus
CAGCTTGTTTAGGTTCTCCTGTGGGACCATGTGTAGCAGCTTAGTTCAAAAAAATTTACTTCTGTATACTCTGTGTCTAGATGTCAAGGTACTAATATAATGAATCTTAGCAGGAATAAGCTTTCAAATTCATAAGCATATAGAAGATTTGTTTAAATTTAATTAAGTATTCTCATTATAAGAAAGTTTAAAATTCTGCACCTTATTCTGGAGGAAATATAACACTACTATATAGAAATTTTAACAAGAGTCTTTATACGTTTTATATTTATATTACATCCCAGATTCTGAAAAATGTTTTTCACAAAGAATCTAAGTGAACTTTTAAAAGAAATTCGGGGGATCAGCTGAAGACTGCTTGAAACAAATCCCAAATGGGAACAGAAAATTACTAGGAAAAGACTGTGAATAACTTCTGCTCACTTCATGCTTATTATTGTTTCATCATAAAACCAAGGTTATGATCAGTACAGGAGTTTAGATAGCTCAGATTTGAAACTTTTCTCATGTCACTTGACAGGTAATGACATTCATACTTTACCCGGAAAAGAGCCGAGACTGTCTGGAAAGAAGAACCCTTCTTCTTGCCACCCTTTTTTCCAGCACCACCACCACTAGCCTCTTCAAAAACAAAAAGAGTTTTTAGTATTAATCTTTTTTTGATGCATCTTTACATATCATAAATGTTGGGAAAAAAGAATTTTAGAAAACTAACCTGTTTCTGCTCCACCATAGTTGGCAAAGAGTAAGGCCAGTGTCTTCACAGATGATTTCTGGTACAACCCAATGACAGTTTCATTCAAGGGATCCTTGTTCTTCTCCAGCCAGCCAGAGATGTTGTAGTCCACCGTGCCAGCATAGTGCACCAGGGAGAAGTGGGCCTCAGCCTTGCCTTTGGCAGGCTTGGGCTTCTGGAAGTTGCTGGACTTGCCCAGGTGCTGGTCATAGAGCTTGTTCTTGAAAGAGGTGTCAGTTGCCTTGGGGAACATGCACTCCTCTTCCAGGATGGAGAAGATGCCCATGGGCTGGAAGATAGTACATAAAGAAGAGAGAATGCCTGTAGAATAATATGATCACAGCTTGGTCTTAAAGGGAGCATAGTAAAAGACAGGAAGCCAAGAAACAAACTAATACCCTTCCATGAAGAAAATTTCTTTCTAAAGAGTGAGTTTAAAAGATTCACCTGCTTGACTCACACTTTGACACAGTGATTCAGGAATATTTTTTATACCAAAAAACATGTTAAAAAAATCAGTAGGAGAAAGATCATGTTTAAAAATATATTTCACAAATGTGTCCATTGTATATTTATTTCAGGTTTTGTACTTTTAATCAACTCCCCAAATTATACAGAACTACAAGAAATCTCTTTCAGTTTCTTGCACTGAGAGGTCAGGCACTGACTGTATTGGCCTATATTTACTTTGCTATGAACCATCTAGGAAAAAATGTATTTTCCAGATAACTTTATTCCAGAAAAAAATGTATTGGCCAGGTAACTTCATTCCAGAACCTTAAGAAAATTTATTTTACTTTGGGAGCTGCTCTGTGTTTTTGAAAAAAATATCCTTTAATCAAGAAGCAGAGATACCTTCCACAAGTGGAAGATGCATGAGGAATGACTTTCATAGTTATTTGTGGACTTTGTAATATCTCTAATGCATAATAAGCAATAGTAGAGATCAAGAGATATTTCAACAACTAAAACTGAATGCATTAAACTAACTATGAAAGCGGTGTTATTTTTTTAATAGCAGTTAACCATTTTCAGTTTAAAATAATGAGTTCCTGAAAATACAGGACACTTTGAATTAAAGATTTACCTTCTCAATGAGTTCAATGCAGGCAGCCAGGTCCATCCCAAAGTCAATGAATGTCCATTCAATTCCTTCCTTCTTGTACTCCTCCTGCTCCAGCACGAACATGTGATGGTTGAAGAATTGTTGCAGTTTCTCATTGGTGAAGTTGATGCACAGCTGCTCCAGGCTGTTGAACTTCCCAGTGGAAAAAAAACCCAAACAATCACCACCCATCGTCAACATGCACAGTTCTTGATCATTCTCAACCCTTTATAAATCTCCCCAGTTAAAACACAACCCTATTATCAGGACTGCACCACATCAGAACCTATATGTACCTCCCCAAAGAAATACCTACATAATGAAAAAGGAATTTTTTCCAGAGCAGATATTCCTAGTGAATCTTCTAAAATTCATAAAGTACTTTGGCATTTTTTTGTTCAGCCTGTATGCCCTGGTCTCCAATTTTAAACACCTGATAGCTCTGATTAAACACTTATCTATTCATTCCTTGGTCCTTTAAATGATTTACACATCTTTAACCTGTTATATATTTGTCAATGGGTCTCCAAATCCTAATTCTACTCTAGAAGCTCTTATATAAAATTGTTGTAGTTATATTGGGGTTTTTTAATCATTAACATTAAGCTCAAACTGTTAAAATATTACAACATATAAAATTCTATTTGCTACTTCTACAGAAACAACATAGCTCTGTTCTTGTACTGATGAAGTTTCTGAGGATTTTGCTCTATACTACAAAAGACAATCAAGGCTTTTTTTTTCAGAAAATTGCAAATGACTGGCATGTTAAACCTTCAGAAGAATACTTCTTCGAAGTCCTCTGATACAGTGATCTCCCCTTGCAAGAGCAGTTCTCAAACCTGGAATCCTTACATCAAAGATCTCGAAGCCAGCAATGTCCAGGACACCAATGAAGTACTGTCTGGGCTGCTTTGTATCCAGCTGTTGGTTGATGCGAACAACCATCCACAGGAACATCTTCTCATAGACAGCCTTTGCCAGAGCACCCACTGAATTGTTCACCTAAAGTAAAGAAGAATGCAGCAGAAGGAAAATAGTACCCAAAGCAAGAGAGTAAATCAAGCCAGAGGTTCCCAGTTACCAGCTGGTTGTTACCTGCTGCACAGTTTGGCCCTTGGTCACATATTCATTCCCAACCTTGACTCGCGGGTAGCAGAGGGCCTTGAGCAGGTCTGCTGAGTTCAGTCCCATCAAGTAGGCGGCCTTGTCAGCAACTAAGTAGAAGAACAAGGAGACAGAAGAATTAAGACTAACAAGACATGCAGCATTTTGAGTGATGAACCCTTTCCAAAGCAACTGCAATATTGTATGTCCTTGTGATCAAATTCTGCTTACTCGTCCTCAGAGGAAGCACAACAGTCATTAAAACAAAAATCACCTTTGTTTTGAAAGCTTTTCAGAGCAGTACTCCTAAATGCAATTTGTCTCTTTAAAAATCTTCACAGAAGCATTTAGAAACAATGTATTTATCAAAAATTCATCCTGAAAGCTGAAGTTCATCACTTCAATCCAGAGCTAATTGATAACTATAAATGAGGCAACGAATTACCAAAGTGTTAGCAGGTTGGCCACCTGAGTGTAATCCAAAACATACACTTAGGCACTTGGGCTACCTGTATTTTTTGGCAGCAGCTATAACCCTAAAGGGAAATGCATTCCAAAATTAGAGGTGACAATTAAGAAGTGCCCCTTTCTGGAGACATATTGTTATAGTCATAGCAGAAAGGCAGGCATATTCATTTATTGAGGATCTAAACCTAAAAATTCAGTCCTGAAGCTGGCCATCTGTGAGCGTTCTTTGGAAGAAGTAGACAGGGCTCAGTAATTTTAAACCATGTATGCATTATATAACATTTAACTGATTAAGTAGTCAGCTGTGAAGTAGAAATCTAAGTCAGTTCTTCCCTAGCATAGTGTACCTATGCTTCACTTAGTCTGATGTTCAAATAATAGTACTATGTAATCACAGTTATGGGTTTGAATCGCCAAAGGAGAAGAAAGAAATTGAAGGAAAGCTCCCTTTTACCTGTGAAAAAGTCCTAAATAACATATGATTTATGAAGGTGAAGTTGTAATACCGAATTTAATGCCTCCATTTTCTTTAAAAAGCAACCAGAAACACATTTTCTGAAAAATCTTTCTCTTCTTAGCGGGTATTTAAGCACACTGAACAGGCTGTGCTATCTAGAACTGTGGTAGCCCAGAAGAGAATTATGGACACATATGCAATTTATACTTCAAATAAAGATTAGGTAGTAACTGAAAAAAGGGTATATTTTGGATGGCAGTTTCATACCTATATACTAGCTCACCTAAACACTTTTTTACACACTTCCACTGTTCTCTTTCTCCATCTTCCAAAGACTGAATTGTTATTGCTACTGCTATCTCTAACAGCTCAACCACACACTTTGCTAATACCTTCTGTTCCATCTGGCTCTGCCTGTTCCTCTCGTTGTTTTTGCTTGAACTTCAGGTTGCCATAGTGCATGACAGCTCCTGTCAGCTTGTAAATGGCTGTTTTTTCATCAGCAGTGAAGCCCAGGATGTCAATGGCACTCTGCAATAAGAACAATAAAATAACACCTTTGTCTGAGAGAGATGACAATAGGTACAACATTTTTAATTGTTACTTACATCTGTAGCCATCAGCTCCTCCTGGTCATTAATGCTGGCAACAGTGATCTCACCTTGACTCACAAAGTGGTAGTCATATGGGTTGGTGGTAATGAGAAGCATGTCTGAAAGTAAGAAGAGGGGACATGCAGGCTTAGTTTAGTCAAGCAACTGATAGTGTGAGTTGATGTTCAGCAATATCCCTCTAAGTTAGTCATTCTTCCTACCTATCAGCTCTGGCTTCTTGTTGGACATGATCTGATAGAATATGTGGTAGCTTCTTTCTGCCTTGAGCTGGAAAGTGACTCTGGACTTCTCCAGCAGATCTGGAGGAAAATTTAATTAAAACCAAGAAGAAACAGCAAAAAAAGAAACTAGGGAAAAGATGGGAAGAAAAGCAGGGAATGCAGGATAGATGGTTGGGTGAAAAGGTGTTGTATGGATAGATGGGTGAATGGATGGATTGTGAACAGTTGAGCAAAGTGTCTTACATGTTTCAATATCGGCAGAAGCTAGTTTTCCTGTGGCACCGAAGTGAATTCTGATGAATTTGCCCTTTGAAGTAATGAAAGTGTCTTAAGATTTACATCAGAAAAATATATCTGAAATGGAGTTTTGCCATTAACTCCACTGGGCACCAGTTTTCTACTTAGAGGCATTTTCTTAAGAATCAGTTATATCTCTACCATTGACATAAAGTAGTCTTTTACATTTTTTACCATGAAAATAATCAACAGTGGCACAGCTGTATATTTTATGTATGCTGAATGTACAAATGGGAAGGAATGGGTGGATTTTGTTAGCCAAACTCTTCTAACTATATCCTGCATACAGAGAGCAGCCACCTTAACGATATGGAAATAACCATTTAACTAGTTCAGCTGCTTAAATCCTACTTGTTATCAAATAAGCCATTTCGATTCTGATTAATTAAATTTGACATAAAGCAAACATACTATTCAAGTAGAAACTCTCTCTCCCCACCCCCTCTGTTTCTTTCTCTCTTTCATTATTTCACTCTCCTTCTTTCATTATTCTTTTTCTTTATGTCCCTCTTTCTCTATTTCTTTCCCATCTTTCCTAACCTCCTTCCCTTTCTTCCTGGCATTCTGCCTGTCTGTCTTTTCGCAAAAAAAAAGAAATATAAGTAAAAATAAACAAAGCTGTCATTTAACACTGCAATACATTCTAGGAAAAAGAGCGTGTGACCTGTTATTTTAATTTGCATCTCAGTGCAAAGCAGAATTCATTTTTTTCATAGAATCACTATTTTTGAAATATGGAGAATTACCTTTAGGGTAAGTGGTAAATTCATGATAAGAAAATTCAGTCTTACTCTTGAAAACACAATGGCTGAACAACAGAAAAGAATGACTGCCATATATTCCTGTTTACTATTTTTCAGGAATCATTTGGTTAAGCAACTTACAAAGCGTGAGGAGTTGTCATTCCTTACAGTCTTGGCATTTCCAAAGGCCTCCAGCAGTGGGTTGGCACTGATGATTTGATCCTCAAGCGTTCCCTGCAGGATGATAATTACTGCTGGTTATCCCATCCAAAAATCATGTCAGGAACAGAGAAAAGCATTGATTCCAGCCACTATCTATTAATTTACCTGCATTTTGCCTGACTGCTCTTCCTTCTTCTTCTCCCCACTTGCTGCAATTGTTGCAAAGTACTGGATGACACGCTTTGTGTTGACAGTCTTCCCTGCACCAGATTCTCCGCTGTCAAACCAAAGAGAGAAGCAGAGAGCGTGTGGTCAGGCAGGAGGTCCCCTGGCACCAGGCAGCCCTGCAGGGACCCAAGCAGGGACTGTACATACGTGATCAGGATCGACTGGTTCTCGCGATCTGAGAAAGAGGCAGATATACAGTACTTAAAACCCAATGAACAACACAGAAAGAATGAAACATAGTCAGAGAAGTTTAATGTTTTCAACTCCATGCTGTCAGCTTGACTTAAAAAAACAACCAACCAAATGGACAAACAAGAAGACCTCCACAACATCTCACTGAGTGCAGGGGTGTCTTTCATTTAAAATAGTAGAAACAGTGGTGTGAAGAGAGTAAAACACACAATAATATGCATGCATCAGAACCATGAAAGCTTTGGAAGAGTCTCCTCATAGCACTGAGACAGAGTATCCCTTCAGACAATTTCGTGGTACAATCCTTCTGACACAGATATAGCCACTCACCAGTCAGCATGAACTGATAGGCATTGTCAGAGATGGAGAAGATGTGTGGAGGAGCCTCCTGGCGCTTCTTGCCTCGGTAGGCCAACACCACCTCCGGGTTGTACACTGGCAGCCACTTGTAGGGGTTGACAGTGACGCAGAAGAGACCCGAGTAGGTCTGCGAGGGAGGGAGACAGCACGTTGGCTTCCACTTAGCCTGGCAGAGCAGTTCCTCCTAGCTACCCAAAGGAAGACTGCTGCTGGTACTCACATAGATCATCCAGGCTGCATAACGCTCTTTGAGGTTGTACAGCACAGCGGGTTCATGGAGGTGGGTCATCATGGCCATGTCCTCGATTTTATCATACTTGGGAGGGTTCATGGAGAAGATTTGATCTTCCTTCACGGTCAGGGTCTGTCAGAGGAAGAAGGAGATGTCTGTATGTTAGCTAAGAGATGACAGTGGGAATCAAATAGTAACCTTCAGCTTTGTTTCCTACTAACCTCTCCACCTTCAGTCTTGACAGTGACCTTCCCTGCTTCTTTGCTCTGGATTGTCCCTTTCACAAAGGATTCTTTAGGATGCACCACAAAGACTGAAGTCTTGGCATCGAAAGGCTTGTTCTGGGCTTCAATTCTCTCCTTTTCTGACTTTCGGAGATAGGGAGCTGCCTCTCCAAAGACAGCCATCTCAGAGTCTGACGACATGCCTGCACTTTACGGAGAGGCTCGTCAGCAGAGATCACTGTGGAAGAGCAGATATGTTGCTCAAATATGTCAAAAAGTAAGCACTTGTTAGTAAAAGAAACAATGTGAAAAGAAAGATACTATATTAATACTATTCTTAACTTTTTTAGAAGTAATCATATATTTTTGCATTGGTGGTGTGATTCAACTTTAATGGAAAATGTGAAAATTATATTTTTGGGAGATTGTTTGGCTTAGGGTACACTACACTGAAATCACATTTGAAATAATCCATAGTCACCTAGTAGTCAAGTATTTAGGCACTGTACTGTGGAGTTAAGAACCTCAAAATTCCTTTCAGCTGCTTAGGCACTCTTAAAATTCACTTGAAATTATTATAATGCAGTTTCTTCCCAAGTGATGCTAATTCAGAAAGCTCAGAAAGCCCATACACCACTGTCCTGAATGACACAGAGAAGTCAAGCATCTTAATGGGTCAGTTTCAGTCTCAAACATCTGCATCATTGTATTAATGATACAGTTATTTGCTAATGTTAGTGAGTTCTTGAATCAAGGCATAAATGGCCACAATGTCTATCAAAAGAAGAGTAATACTGTTCCAAAACACACTGACATAGGTCCATTTCTATTATTTTCTTTTGCTTTTTTACAACTAATATAATTTTAGGGGAAAACAAAGTTAAATACAAAGATTCAAAGCTCAACTCAGGAATTTAAAAAATAAGGAATTTTAAAGCCAGTATTAATTTCTCCAAAAAGTTACTGGGCTTTGGTTTTGCTTTTTTTCTTTTTTCCCCCAGAAAACAACAGCAAGCAGCTGAGGAAAACATTTATTTATTTCTCTCCTGTATAGAGTTAGGTACCTAGCATTTATACAACCTTTAATATTGTGTGATATTTGTACTAAGAAAGAGTAACATGATAATTCTTTATTTGTCCCTGCAGGAACAGGTGGTGGCTTACAGAGGAGAAGGACTGCAGCTTCCATTTTTTGTGAGGTAGAGAACAGGCAGAGCAGTAAGGGGAACAAACAACAGCGTTGCTTTTTTACAGAGATGACAAGAAGAGTTTTGTTGCTCATATTACAGCTCTTCCTACTCTTACTTCTTTAGTGATTTCATGGCATATTTTGGACAAAATAACACATTAATTCACATGCTCTGAGACATGAGAATGTCTCTGAGAATATTAGATTTTGCAGTTTTTCCTACTGTGCTCATCTTGGTCCAGCTCTACCACTGCAACAATAAAGATAGGAAGTCAGCATAGCTCGCTCCCTGTTAGGTTAGTTAAGCGGAAGTGAAGAACTTCCACATGGGGATTCTCTGGTCTGCCATCAGTGATCAGAGACTTCAAACACAGCCACTCAAAGATTGGACCAGATGATCTTTCGAGGTGCATTCTAACCTGGGCTGTTCTATGGTTCTACAATTCACTTGAAACAGCCTTGGGCACTGCCCTCCACCTTCTGCTGTGACCACACTGGGTTTGAAAATACAGTGTGAAACAGTGGCCATTCATTCAGCCGTACAGAAATCCCACCCAAAAGGATCTTTCTCTGCCCTCTAAGAATTAATAAATCACGTTCTTACCTCTTGTGACACCAGATGGGTGGCTTGCAAGCTGGCAGTTGGTCAGTACTGTAAAACAGAAATGGCAACTCCCTACTTGCTGCTGCACAGAAATCCAGAGTGAAAATGTGCAGGTGCCTTGAAAGCAGATTTAAAACCTGAGCTGAGAAATTGAGTCCCCTCCTGGAAATGAGTACTGGAGGCAGCAGGAACGCTGTGGCACATAAGGGCACTCTCCTCTTCCTGCAAGCCTGTGGACCCCATACACTTACCTTGAAGCTTTCCGTGGAGACAGGGCAGACTTGTCACAGGGACATTTTATATGATCTAGTCTGCAGATGCTACAGATGCCTACTCTTTCTTCGGTCAAAAAATTTTTGGCAAACCTTCTTTGGTAAAGCATTGTCTGGCAAACTGAACTAAGGGCATAATTGTTATTTGACATGACTAGATATAATTAGAAAATTTTGATGTCTTACTGACTATATGAATACATCTCCTAAAAATAATTTGACAAGGGTGTTAAGGAGGGAATTTGGACTAGTCAAGGCACTTAGAGAACTTGGATGCAGGACTTATGGATTCTATTGCTGGCTTTCCCACAGACTCACTGTATGACCCAGGGTGGATTGCTTGGTATGTCTGTGCTGCAGCTATCCCAGCTGTACAATGGGGATGACAACATTTTTCTTCCCTGTGTGATGGTGTGAAGCTTATAAGAAATGCCTAAGAGCAGTACATTAAGCAGGCCACTGAGGGAAATAAGCATTACTAAAAGCATTTGGTGGTTGTGTTGGTATAATTCTGAAAGTAGAGGAGTAATCTGGCCCCTTCAGTGTGATAGTGCTGATGCCTGAGAGTCACAGACATGGCAAGATGACTGGCCAAGCGACAAAGATCTGGTCACAGCAATAGGAAGCTGGGGTCTAGCTGAACTACTGGGTTGGAGTCTCAGAGACAGATGTGAGGTCACTTCTGATGTATGAAGAAGAGCATACATACACTCGTGCACTTGTACCCATCTCTACACTTGAAAATGTTAAAAAGTGGGAGATTCCCCAAGAAGTACTGTTATAAGCCTGTGCATGAATTCATGCTAAGGGAGATGTTGTAAGGCATGCTGTGATTTCTGCTATGTGTGTCAGCACATCTGAACAACAGATGCTCCTTTCTTTTCTTGATGATGTTTTAATTCACCAGAAAGTACCCATATTGGCAATTCAGGAAAGCACCTCAGTTCTTTCTTACATCTTTTTTCCAAGTCTGACCTGTCAATCTGTACCATAAATAAAGTAAATTGTTGCGGTAAAGATTTGGGCCTGTAGAAATCTATGTCATTTGAATGTTCATACCTCTTTTCAACAAGGAGAGGTTACAGGTCATTATAAACCAAGTTTTTTTCCATTCCTGCAGAAATTTCTGCTCCTGTAGAATTCCAGAGCCTTCCCACCATCCCAGAGCTCAGCTCACACATCCAGAAGACAACCTAGGTAAAGAGACTTGCAGTTCTCAGTTTATTCATCAATACACAGCACTTCTTTCCAATTCCTCTAACATAAACAAACCAGTGTCAGCTAAAGCCTGTCTCCCATATGCATGTTCCCACTGTCAAATTCACCAGCTGGGAAAAAAGAAAAGACCCCTTCAGCCCTTCCCTACCTACAACTCCCACTAACTAATATCTTGTGCATTTACACATTCATACAGTTCCTGCAACAAAAGGTATCAACAAGTTGTTGCCTATATCAGAACACTAGAGGTGGTAGACAGTTCTGATACTCTGAGAAAGGGGGATTTGCTGGTAGTTCTGAAGAGTGACTCATCTAGTTTTAGGGAAAGGATATTGTTACTTGAGCTGCTTTAATTGCTGTCAGATCTAAACACTCTTCTCCTGGTCATTGGTATTTTGGTTATTGAAAGAGGTCAGGGACACAGGGACAAGGTTAGAAAAATGATGCATGGGATTGAAGGTAATATCCAGCATCAGGCACTACCATGTTTATGAAGAGCTTGCTCCAAGAAGGGCTCTGTCATTGCAGCATCCATGTTTTGAGTGGCTGGGCCCCAGCCTGGAATTCAAACCTGTTCCAAACTGAGGCACTGGGGTGCCACGTGGTGCCCTGAAGCTCAGTAGGTTATTGGTCCTGGCTGAGGAGGGGACAGGAGGGCCTTGGCAGATCAAAGCATGGGCTTGAGAAGACCATGGGATGGCTGAGACCTCTCCCAGGACATAAGCGCTGAGGGTTTTCTCCCATCAGGTTTGGAAGGGAGCTCTCATCTCCTGTTCCCAGTGAAGCTGTAATATCTGAACTGTGAAGGCAGCATCCTCTGGCAACAAGTAGAATGATAGAATGACTTGCATTGGAAGGGCCCTTCAAAGATCATCTCTTCCAACACCCCTGCTGTGGGCAAGGACAACTTTCACTAGATCAGGTTGCTCAAGGTCCCATCCAACCTGAACACTTCCAATAGTGGGGCATCTATAAGTACTATGGGAAACCTGTTCTAGTGTCTCACTACACACATAAAATATTTCTTCATAATATCTATTTGAAATCTACCCTTTTTCAGTTTTAAACCATCACTTCTTGTCCTGTCACTACAGGAACTGATAAAATGTCTTTCTTATAAGGCCCCTTTAGGTATTGAAAGGCTTCAAGACGGTCTTCTCAAATATTTCTCATCTCCAGGCTGAACAACCCCAACTCTCTTAGCCTTTCTTCATAGGAGAGGTATTCCAGCTCTTGGATCATTTTTGTGGCCCACTTCTGGACCCGCTCTAACAGGTCCACGTCTTTCTTGTGCTGGGGACCCCAGAGCTGACGAGAGTACTGCAGGTGGGGTCTCACAAGAGCAGAGCAGAGGGTGAGGATAATCTCCCTCAACCTGCTGGCCAGGCTTCTTTTGATGCAGCCCAGGACCTGATTGTCTTTCTGGGCTGCAAACGCGCATTGCTGGCTCATGTCAAATTTTTCATCCATCAGTATCACTGAGTTCTTCTCTGAGTAGTTGCTGTTGCTTTTCTGTGGGGACCTGCTCTCAGTGGTGTGTAGCAAGCCTGTCTTATGCAGTGCCATCAGGCTTGGACAAAGTGCCCTCAGGATGTGCCTGGATCTCCAGGGGCTATATGGAGAGCCTAGCTGAATGACACTTTGGAGACTGAAAATCTTTGGATTTCCAGTGGCCAATGACAAAGCTAGTCTTCTCAGCAGAGTTCTGGGGTTTTGCTGTTGCATTGTGCAGGATGTGGACCCAGCTGTGTAACAGGCAGGAGTGAGGCACGTGGCCAGGCAGCTCTGGGCATGCAGTCAGCCGAGGGAAGTTCTGGCTTAAAAAGGAAGCGGCCAGTGAGTCGAGGTGTCTCCAGGTGTGGACAGTCATTCAGCAGTGCTTTTAGGATGGCAAGTTTCAATGTAGCATCAGGTCTGTTCACAAAAGAGTTTAGATATCAAAAGCTTTCTATGGAATTGGTCCCAACCCCAGGGTAAGCTTCTCACATGTGAGCCAGGCCATGGGAAAGAAGAATTCCTTCCTTGCTCCCTAATATCCTCTCAGTAGTCAGATGACATTTCCTCTAGCAGCAAATCATTCAAGTTTGGTTTTAATTGGAGTTCAAGTGGGTTTGGTCAGTGTTCCCAGGAGGATATAACTGTACCCTGTGTGGTATTCCACAGCTATATAGCAGAAAATATCCATATGTACTTTTGTGAAGGTATAGCATTAATGGTACTTGAAAGATATGCCCAATTCACAATTTTATTTAAGGAAAATTATATATATACAAATTGTAGTATAATGCACATTTCTGTGTAGTGTATTATGAATATCAGGGAAGATAATTGAAACAAAATTCATAAAAAATCTGAAAAAATAGTGAAAATATTACATCCTTAAGTGTTGTATGCCATAGTCCTACAATATCTGTATGTGGATATTCAGGTCTTAACTGTTACATTGCTTTTCTGTACATGAGCAACATGCTGTTTGCCAATATATTTCACAGGCCTAAACTCAGGTGACACCCTGTATTGTTGCAGATAGAGTTACAGTGCTTTTTCTGTCTTTTCAATTACTCTAAATTCTCTGGAATTTTTTTCAGTCTTCATCTTTACTTAAATGTCTACTTTATGGAACTATCTTTTTACTGAATTGTGTTACCAATTTCAAACTACAGACAGTCTTCCCCAACATGGTTGTCTTATATTGTCCAAAGACCATGCAAAAAATAAAAAGCACAATATTATGAAGAAATTTTAGTTAGCTTATGGAGCCTCACACAATTTCTAAACATTGAGTGAAATGGATTTGGAGGGAATAATAATTTAAACTGGATGATATGTATATGCACGCAGGCACAATGCCAAATTCAGTTGATTTTTCAGTCTGCAGAGAGAAGAATATAATTATCTGTGCTCTGCCACGGAAGTTGAGGAAAATGCCTATGTACTGAGCTCATCTAAAATATGAAGGCTTTTCATAAAAGCCACATGGTCTAGTGCAGCACTGACCTATCTTCTCAATATGACCTTCAAGTGAGACTTTCAGAGCACTTTTCAAGTTACAGCAACAGCTGAGAAAAGAAGTAGCTGATTCCCACTGCTGCCAGGATTTAATGGAAACTCAGCAGGGGATGGCTAGAGAAATTAATTCCTCCTTATGTCCTCTCTCTGATATTAATGTTCCCTGCTCTTTGCCCCCTTCCCAGGGTGACTTATAACTGAACCCTTTTCCTTGTCCCTCTCAAGTCTCTTTCTATGTATAAGCATAGTTTCTGAGGGAAATAACACCATGTTGAACTAGCACAGCAAGTTTTAGTGCAGCAGTCTTTGCTTCACAGGATCCAGGATCCAAGGTAAGGGAGATAGCCACAGCGGGATACCTTAATAAAACTGAAAATCTTCAATATGTTTATTCTTGGCCGAACTCTCGTCCTACTCAACAGCAGCTAATTTTTGTTCACTCAGATAGGTACAGCTGGGGCAGCACTATGTGTATTGAAGAAAGTGGTCTTACATTTGAGTCAATTATGTATGTGCTATAATTCAAAGAGAAAATTCAGTGCAATTAAAAGTATCTTAATGATGTTCTGTTAACAGCACCCTCTGTCCACCTGAGTCGCAAGGAAAGCCATAGTTCCCCAAGTGTTATTATATGAAGGAAACTGCACCATCTCAGTAGGCAGTGCTGTAAACATGCTCCTGCAATGCTTCCAGCATCTTGGCAGGAATGGGAAGCTGTATTTCTTCCAAAGCAGGTGATAATTTAGAGAGCTTAACTAAGAGCTTGAGAGGAAATCAGCCTCAAGTCTTGGAGGAAACTTTCAACTTCTGATGAACTCAAGGACTGATTAAACTCTAACTCTCTATAAGCTACAAGTACTTCCTTATGGAATGAGATTTAGATAAGGACAGTTTCAATGTGAGAACAAAGAAACAGCATAATTAAATAGCTGGAACACAAAGCTAAATTCATTTGTCTAGATTTACCTTATTCAATGTTGTGTCATTGATGCAGACAACAAAGTCAGAAGCTCAGCCATTATCAGTTCCCTATAAGCTCTAACAGACCAGGAAGACTGAAAAGGCATGGGCAGGCAGAATATATATCCATTCACTTTAAGCGTATTAGAGGAAAATCTCATTGCTGTGAGTATTTCTGACTACCATGTAATTACATCCCAAGCTACTAGAAAAACTTTCAATATAGAAAGACATTTCAATGTCTTAGTTGTTTAGGAGGACCTTCATTAGTCCTTGCAAATCTGGTCATCCTGGTCTCACAGATCACAGCCGACAGCCTCGTCTCAGTGACATCTCACAGTTCATTTCCTGTTCTAGAGGAATTCTCTTGCTGCCATTAAAGTTGACACACTGAGAAAATAAGAAGAAACATGTTAACATTTTTATTTTTTAATTTGCTAATTATCTTCTACGTTCACCTCAATAAGAATATATGAAAAGGGATAATTTTTTATTTGATATTTTAGTAGTCAGCTGTAAAACACATTGTTCTTTGAAAGAAAGAGCTATAGACCATTGGAAAATGTTGCCATCATTTGACATTTTGACTAAACAAAACAAGAAATATAAAGGAAGGGAATCAAGATGAAAAATGTAGCTTATTTACATATCCTACATGAAAGTATATTGGTAAAATCATTCCATAACAGCATGGTTTTATGAATAACTTGGACATATGCCAGAAGTTTTCCAGAACTTTCCACCCATGATATTAGCACAGTGCTGCGTAAGTCTTCCAAGAGTAGATTTATATAGTAGCAGCCTCTTCATGGAGACTGGCTGGCTATTTACAGCACTGGGTAAAAGCACTTGGTGTCCACAACAAAAACTTACTCAGCAGGGACTTAATCTGTATTGTCATTAGTGTTTTGAAATGGGAGAATCCACAAAGACACTAGAAACACAGGCAAGAAATATTGAAGAGTAATTTAACTGGAAATATTGAACTAAAACATATGGAAACAATGGCCTGAAACATTCTTATGTAATCTTTGCCAAATACCAGTGATTTTTATTTGCTTTCTGCAGCTTTCAACCAAAAGGCAAAATATTTCACTGATTTTTTTTTTTGACCATCTCTGCTCCTTGGTCACAGGCTAAGGATTTCAGGAAGTAATCTCAATGATTACTTCTGGAAGTAATCTCAACAAAGTGGGCAGGGAAAAGTAATTTGGACTATTCTTGTAGAGATCAAAGACAGAGATGAGCATCAGATGAACATCATGGAAAAACACTGGATATCCAGGGCTTCTGTGTCACTGAAACTATCAATACAGATGATAGCACTTCTTTAATTTCCTACAGTTGAAAAGGCATGGTGAAATCAAAGAAAGTTTGTAGGCAGCCTATTCTGGAGTGTTCTTCTTCTGTAAGAAGCAAAAATTGCAAAGACTCCTGTTCAGTTACTTGGCCACTCACATGAGCATACCCTGAAGGGATTTGAGCTGCTCATCCTTTGTGGCAGCTTTATTTTCTTTCACAAAACTGATCTTTCTCCCACCAATGCTTAATTTAGATTTCCTGATATGTTGGCCTGTAAGCTTCTTGCAAAGACATTTATAATCCAAAGTTCTCAATTCTATTTCTTGTCTGCTATTAAGATCACAGACACTGGTGAATTACACTGGAGAAAACTCCGTCTCATGCTATGTCTTCGCTAGTATACTGCAATATGCCAGGGAACAGTTGCAGATATGGGAAGCCAATCACTTATACTGATAAAATATTAGCAGATCCCCTGTCAAGATTTTGACCTGTGCCAGCTACCCATCTCCTAAGCAGATTCAAAGGCATAACTGGACAGCTGACATTTTCTGGGACCATTCCCAATACAGTCTGCATCCAGCCTCACCATTCTTGATACAGAAGTAGTTTACTCCTATAAGCATAAGCAGTCCCATGCCAGTTGGCCTAAGTTCCTGGACATGTTTAATTTACTAGCGTAGCTGTAATGCTCCTGTAGAAAGGTTTGGAGCAGCCACAAAGGCATCTGTTCTAGGGAAAGGAAGGACCTGCTGGAAGAAGCAACATTACCTTGATGGAAAAAGGGAAAGGAAATGGATCTTGCCTCTGATAACTTTCTGCAGGGCTGGAGTCCACTGCAGCTGAATGCAAAGCACAGCAGAGTCAAAAGGAAGTAGAATGAGAGTAGACCCTGGATACAGGCTGTCCTGCACAACAATGCAGCATGGACAAGATTCTGCAGTGCTGACATTCCCATGGAAGAGGGAGAATTTGGGTGTACTGAAAATAGATCCTTCTTGAGATGGAGACCAGGCTGCTGCCTCACTCTCTGCCACCCCTTAAGACATGGCTTCCCCTCCCCCATGTTCTGTGACTGTCCATGAGACCAGGAGCAAGAAGCCACATCTCAGCAAGGCAGCACAGGTCAAGTGGGAAAGTGAAGGCATCTCAAGACTGCTAGGCTGTATCCCATTAGGACACCCCACCTCACAGCACCCACCCATGTTTTTCTCTTGGTGTCATTCATCTGATGAACTGGAAACCTTACTTTAGCTGAAGTAAGTGTATCGATGAGGAGATAGTGGTGGAAGTAATGCACCTTGTGAAATACCATGCTAAAGAACTTTAGGCTCTGTGTAAAGTTCTAAGGATTTTCATAGTATATCTTGCAGGTGTCTTGCAGGATCTTACAGGGACCTTGTTAGGTCATGCAGAGAGGAAATTAGAAAGGCAAAAGCTCAGCTAGAACTCAATCTGGCCACGGTCGTAAAAGACAATAAAAAAATGTTTTTACAAATATGTTAACAATAAAAAGAAAGCCAAGGAGAATATCTATCCTTTATTGGATACAGAGGGGAATATTGCCACCAGAGATGAGGAAAAGGCTGAGGTACTTAATGCATTCTTTGCCTCAGTCTTTAATAGTGAGACCCATTATCCTCAGGGTACTCTGCCCCCTGATCTGGAAGGCAAGGATGCAGAGCAGAATATACCCCCCATAATCCAGGAGGAAATGGTTAGTGACCTTCTACGACACCTTGACTCACAAGTCTATGGGACCAGATGGGATCCATCCAAGAGTACTGGGGGAGCTGGAGGAGGAGCTTGCCAAGCCAC
>VYZV01029853.1:18225-46235 GCA_013401275.1 Pandion haliaetus
GGCACTGGTGAGGCTGCACCTTGAGTACTGTGTTCAGTTTTGGGCCCCTCACTGCAGGAAAGACATTGAGGTGCTGGAGTGTGTCCAGAGAAGGGCAACGAAGCTGGTGAGGGGCCTGGAGCACAAGTCTTATGAGGAGCGGCTGAGGGAAGTGGGGTTGTTTAGCCTGGAGAAAAGGAGGCTGAGGGGAGACCTTATGGCTCTCTACAACTACCTGAAAGGAGGTTGTAGTGAGGAGGGTGCTGGTCTCTTCTGTCAGGTGGCTGGTGATAGGACGAGAAGAAATGGCCTCAGGTTGCAGCAGGGGAGGTTTAGATTGGATATTAGGTAAAATGTCTTGACTGAAAGGGTTGTCAGGCATTGGAACAGGCTGTCCAGGGAAGTGGTTGGGTCATCATCCCTGGAGGTATTCAAAAAGCATGTAGACAAGGCACTTGCAGACATGGTTTAGTAGGCATGGTTGACGGTTGGACTCCATGATCTTAAAGGTCTTTTCCAACCTAAATGTTTCTACGATTCTATGATTTAGAAGCTGAGGATGTATGGGCGGGACAAATGGGTTGTTGTGACATTTGAAAATTGTCCGGCCTGTTCAAGGAGTAACAATCAGCAGATAATTAGTAGCTAACTGGCTAGCAGCTGTTAATGAGAACAGTACACCTATGGTTCACAATTGGGTTCTTATCTTTCAAAATCTTCATCAGTACCCTGAGTGATGACAGAGAATGCACCTTTGGCAAATTTGCAGCTAACACATATCTATGGGGAGTGGCTGAACATCATAAATGGCAGAGATTCAATCTAGTGGACTTTATAAACCTGAGGGTGAGGCCAAGAGAAACCTCATGAAGCTCAGTAAGGAGAAATGCAGTTTTCCACCTGGGGCAGAAAAACGCCATATGGACAGGGAAGTGTCTTAGCACTAGCTCTGCCAGAAAGGATATGAGTGTTTTGGAAGATAGTAGTTTGAATGTAAGCCAGCAGTGCTTTCTCACTGTGAGGAAAGCAAATCCCACAGTCGGCTGCATTAGGAACAGTGTGTCCAACAGACTGAAAGAAGTTACTTTCCCTCCTGTACTTGGGGCTAGTGCAGTCACACCTGGAATTCAGTATTGCATTTTAGGCTCTGCAGTTCAAGAGGGATATGGAAAAACTGGAGAGGATCCAGTGAAGGGCTACCAAAATGGTGAATGACCTAGAGCACATTACCTGGGCTACAAGCTCCCAACAAGAAGAGGGCAACGACCTGCCTTTACATCTTCCACCATTTCCTATCTGCACTTCCCTCAAGCCCTCTGCTCCTTTGGTTGGAATGTGTCCCCCCATAAAATAGTGGAAAAGAAGCATGGTGTCAAAGGTGAGCCTGCAACTCCATGGCTTCTTTGTGAGAGTGACTGAAGAAAACTGTCATTGTATTCAGTGACCGAAGTCTCTACACCTTCTTTGAGCCAAAACACACTGTTAAAGTCTTTACTGTGTGGTGGTGTCATTGTTTAACCCCAGTAGGCAGCTAAGCTCTGCACAGCTGCTTGCTCACTCCCTCCCAGTGGGGTGGGGGACAGAATTAGAAGGATAAAAGTGTGAAAACATGTGGGCTGAGATAAAGACAGTTTAATAGGTAAAGCAAAAGCCATGCACACAAGCAAAACAAAACAAGGAATTCATTCACTACTTCCCATTCACAACCAGAAGTTTAGGCATTTCCAGGAAAGCAGACTCATCACGCAGAATGGTGACTTGGAAGACAAACACCATAACTTCAAATGTCCCTCAATCCCTTCTTGTACCCTCAGCTTTTATAGCTGAACACAACATCATATGGTATGGAATATCCCTTTGGTCAGTTGGGGTTAGATGTCCTAGCTGTGTCCTCTCCCAGCTTCTTGTGTACCCCAGCCTATTTGCTGGTGGGGCAGCACAAGAAGCAGAAAAGACCTTGACACTGTGTAAACACTGTTCAGCAGTAACTTAATCATCCCTGTGTTATCAACACTGTTTTCATCACAAATCCAAAACATAGCCCCATACAAGCTACTATGAAGAAATTTAACTCTATCCCAGCTAAAACCAATACATGCAGTCAGTAACTTTTGGTGCAGAAAAGAGGGTACTAATGAAGTCTCTGTTCCTCCTTTAAAGTACTGCAGAAGTGGAGTACCTAAGCCACCTGTGGAAACATTCATAACTTTTTCAGGCTCTGCAGGTATCACTGTCAGTCCCACCAGCTGAATTTTCTACAGTCAAACCTGTGTCCGAGGATCACGTTGTCAGTAATTCCCAACCACTATGAGATTTGGTGGCTGTTCCTTGTTCAAACTAATGGCAAGAGTTTACATAATATAGCAGGTGAGATGAAGCTCTCTCACTTCTTTGGGGACCCTGGGGTCTGTCTCTTTCTTTCACCCAAGTTTCCTGTTGAACCTCTTTCTGACAATGTTTCTTCTATCAAATGGCACTAAGGTGTCCCCCCCTTATGCTTAATAAGCTCCAAGAAGCGTCTCCTAGTGTCTCTTCAGCCTGTGTGAGCCCAGCCTCTTGCCCTTCCTCTATAGATGAGCTCCAGAGGTGATGACTGCACATTAACTTGATTCCAGCTCTAGTCAGCAGCACAATTTAAACCATTTTCTTCTAGGTTACAGGAAGGTTCTGGTACCAGATTTCTTCCCACCCTGAAAAAAAAGGCCTCAAAATCCAAAACCTACTAAACATAGCAGGCAGACACTCCTGGCTTCAGAGCAAGACACGGCTTTACAAGTTTAAGGGTTTACAGTTTACAAGAACACAGAATGGCAGTTGGGTGTTTAACTAGGAAAGTCAGGCTTGTGCCAATCCGTTCCAGTTGCAAAGGAGACAAGCCTGAGCTCACTGACCTGTGCTGCCTGTGTGAGGATGCAGCAGCAAGTTAAACATTTGGGTGTGTCCTTTGGAGTTGAAAGTTGGGACTGGTAATAAGTTCTCATCCCCTTTCATGTGAGAACTGCCAGAATGCTGCAGTTGCACACAAATGATCCTTGGGAGTGCAGTGCAGTCTGTGCAATCCCAGCTGGTAAGGACTTGTGCTGGCACCCAATTTAGTGGCACAAAAATGAAAGAATACTTCAGGGAAATGATGATCTGGCCTCAAAACTCAGACCGTCCCTCTGTAAAATATATTTTCTCCACTGACTTTCTGCATGATGTTTTCTTACTTAAATGTTCCTCTGTGGTTCCATTTCTAAGAGGCTGGACCCCAAGAGCTTTCTGCAGAGCAAATACATCACACAGATCTTTCCTATGGGACTCAAGCCATATTCTCTGAAGATTATATAGTGTACAGACTAAAGTCTTGGAGGTCTTCTTTACTCCTGCACTGCAGTTATGCACTCATTAATGAAAACAGTAAACTCTTAACAGCAACTTCCAAAGAATGGGGCTTGGTGGGTAAAGACTATTGCAGTTAACTGAGTTATTCTCCTTACTAAAGCCAGTTTTGTAGATTCAAAATGCATTCAGACTGTCCTCCAGCCCTTGAAAATACATACATGTCTTTTGTGCACATCCAGGGATATATAATTCCCAGCTCCATCAGATTTGCTTTTTGTTGCCCTTGCATCCAGATTTCTTCTGCTCATAGCTGTGCCAGCAATCCTGTACCACAGTGAACACAAAGAGTCATGGTGCAAAACATGCCAGAGATATTCCTAACTATCTAATGCAAATTGGAGCTAGGTGATGAGAAAGCAGACTCCAAAGATAACCGGGGCTACCACCATGCCCAGTACTGTGCTTTGAGCTACTGTAGTCCCAGCTAGACAAGAAGAACTGATTCATGATGGCAAGCAAGCCCAAAGTCTTTCTGAGATGGGAATTCAAGCTCCCAACAAGTAGAGTGCAACGACCTGCCTTTACAGCTTCCACTTTTTCCTATCTGTAGTAAAAAAATGAAGCCTTTAAAAAGAGTCACAGAATCAAAGCAGCTGTGTAACAGGCAAGATATCTCCCAGCTGGTCTCCTGCATCCCCACAAGATATTTGGATAGCAGTTACTATGTGAATGTTTAGGGGAGGTGGTCTCAGCATAGGTGATTCATGAACCTCCATCATCCAAAGAATATTAGAAAACTAAGTAAACAGCTGCATTTTGATAGGAAAATGAGGGCACTGGGCTACCTGCTAGAGCCTTTTCTGTCAGCTGCTGGCTGACAGTTACTTTAAGGAAAAGTGTATCACACACAAAGTGATAGTTTTTGCTGAAGCTGTCAGCAGGGCAGGTGGACAGCAGGCCAGAGCTACAGCCCACAAACTTTTCTCATGGGGATGGCAGCGAAAAGTCAGCAGGGATGCTAGGATCCAAGAAGAAATAACTTTTCCCTATGTCATGAGCAGGCCCTCCCTTTACACTCATGTGCACAGTCCTTCCATAATTGCTAGAGTTATTAGGGTCCTGGCTTTAACTTGGAGAAGAGGCAGTCAGAGTGTGCAAGAGACTTCTGGATTCTGTGTTTGCAAACAGGCTGCTGGTGGACAGAGAGGCCCCTGAGGAACCCCCCAATACACAGGTGTGAGTCCTGCCTTGGTGTGCCAGGGTTGCTTGTGTGGGCAGCCTTATTGCTGCCCATTGCTGGATTGATTACGCTGTGGTTGTCTGGACTATGTGGTGAATGTTTGTAGTAGATGTAGTCCTGCCCTGCTGAGAAAATTTCAGGTCAAGATATCTTTCCTGATCTGCAATACAGGAGGATGAAAAAGGTAATGAAGAGGGAAAATGGAACACAATTCCTGTACTTTTACTGGACTGGCAGGGCAACTTGTCAGTCCTTCAGACTTAAAACATATCTTGGGCACCAGCATTCAATAGGTGTTGCTGAAAGTCAGCAAATACTAACATGTCAATTAAAGAAACTAGTAGGAAATCCCAGCATGAAAGCACCTGGCTTTTTATCTCCTCCGTCTTGAACAGTGACAGTTCACCAGAACAGAATGTCACCAATTTCCCTGTTGCCCTGGGACAGACAACCCATCAAAGTATTTTTTGGAAAATGACTGGGTTTTGTATGCTGCTTCATGTGGAAGCAACAAGAAGTATGATGTCACCTTTTAAATTGGCAGAGTTCTTGCAATAACACTTCTGGGACATGGGGAATACCTACCAGCCTTCTGGGAGAAGCCTCTACTACTCATTAAATCCCTTGCATCTAAAGACAGTCACAGATGTACCAAAATAGCTATGGTTGCTGGGTAATCTGCACTGTAACATGAAAATTCGGATGCAGTTTGTTGCTGCCTTGACAACTGAGGTGGTAACTTAATATTTGTTCCACATGTTCTGTGTGACACTGCAGTAAGTACAAGACTCATCCATCAGTTCAGAGGTAAGACAAGAGCACAACAGCAAAGAGTGACTGAAAATAAGAGGTCAGAGCATGTAATGGTTTAACCCCAGCCAGCAACTAAGCATGACACAGCTGCTCACTCACTTCCCCAGTTTATATACCAGATATGACGTCACATGGTATGGAATACCCCATTGGCCAGTTTGGGTCAGCTGCCCTGGTTGTGTCGCCTCTCAACCTCTTGTGCCCCTCCAGCCTTCTTGCTGGCTGGGCATCAGAAGCTGAAAAATCCTTGACTTTAGACTAAACATTACTTAGCAACAACTAAAAATATCAGTGTTATCAACATTCTTCTCATACTGAACCCAAACCATAGCACTATATCAGCTACTAAGAAGACAATTAACTCTATCCCAGCTGAAACTAGAACAGAGCATTAGCGGAAATCATGTGTGCTGTGGGTTTCCCAAACAGGCACAGTGATGTTGAGTGCACCAGCTGTGGTCTTTCAAAACTGTTAGGGGAGCACTGATGGCTGTGTATAAAGCTCTGGTGATGCTTGCTCTGAAATATTCTGTACTGTCCCAGTTGTACACATTCAGAAATTACTGACTTAAGCCGTACAGGTTACAAAGAGAATTTGTGAGACCACAGGGGAATAGAGAAACTCCCTTGAGGGAGTAGCCTGGAGGAGTTCAACTTAGCAAAGGCTTACTATTGCAGGGTGAAGGCTGAGGTGGGAGCAAGCACTGTAAATAAATCTGCATAGCTCTCCTGACAGCTTTTGTCTTAGGCAGCAAAGCTCGGGTCTACTCATGGAGATCACTGCTGGGTTCCCGTTTGATGGCCCTCTCATGGAAATCAAAGCTGTGAGTGAGCTCACACGCTTGCAAATGATGATGCCAATGCTCAAGAAAATGAGAGCTGCATGCCAGGGAGAGGAAAGTAGGAGAACATAAACCATAACTTCCTTTCTGAAAGGACAGGCGTAAGCTTATTGAGACAACTAGTAGAGGACTGCGGTGACTGCCCTATGCCTAAAATAGCAAGTGCCTCCTTTGTAATATTTGATTGCCAAGGCCCTGGGATCTGTGACCTGTCCTGACAGGAGACAAGACATCCTTGAGCTTCAACTGACCCCATACAGGAGCTGCTCACCAAACCCCTGCTCAACTCCAGAACTGGGGCAATGTGCTGCAGTGTGACCATATCTGCCCAGCTGCCACACATTCATGCCACCATGCTTGCTCCTGCCTCTGTCTAATATGGCATTTTGCTGGTCCCTCAACACCCCCAAACACAGTTGAACATGTCTCAGGCCTGCCATCAGTCCCAGTCATTCAGTTCCTCCTCTCTCCATGATGTGCCAGCATAGCGTCCTTCCTCTGGAACTTCTCCTTTGCTTCTGGGCCTCGGTCAGTGCCCAAGAGGCACTGACAGGCCACCCACTTGCTTTCAGGTGGGACAGATCCTTACAAAGCAATCCTATGGGCTGTTGCCTCCCTGGGTTCTCCATCTCATGCACTTCACATTGATGACTTGCCAAATTCGAAACCAACAGCAGCCTACAGCCAGTATCACTGGGCAAAGCATGAGCTGCCTTGTCCAGACAAGAAGAGGGCCCCAGTTAGTCCTGGCTCCAGCAGCTTTCCATCCACTCCATGAAGACACAGAGTGCTTTGCCTCCCGGGCACACGCTCTGCCCAGAGCCACAAGCAGTGGCTGTGTCCGACGCTGCCTGTGCTCAGCCTGCCTGCCTGTCCAAACAGAGGGCCATCCTCCCTCCCAGGGACCAGAGCCTTCCTTGCCACTGGAGCAGCAGCACCTGGGCTCCAAGCTCTCCATGGCATGGCTCTTTGCCAGGTGCTGACCCCAAGGGGGACCTACCTGCCTTGCTGCTGTGCGTCAGCTGGTGGTGACAGGCATGTCAGGACATGGCAGTTGCTCTGGGTCAGCCCAAAGGCCAGCCCAGAGCAGTATCTCCCTGGCAGTGGCTGAGAGCCTTGCTGGTGTCTGAGGCTGACAAAGTATGGGAATGATGAGAACGGAGAGATGTGCTGAGGTTTTCCCTGAACACTGCCCCGTTCCCCAAGTGCTCCTGGCTCAAGCACATCCTAATCCCAATGCATTTGTTGTGTGTGGGGTCAGGCGTGTGCACCTGGTTCTCCTCCCATGAATTTGTGTGGCAGCTTTTTGACCAAATGGAAATGTTCAGCAGCCACTCCATTGGTGGTGAGGAGCTGTACAGATTAATTACGAGTGGTTTGAAGAGTATGTGACACTAAATGGTCTCCAAAGGATGGTTCTTCTCACAGTGGAGGCACCCTCTGGGACCATGAACATTCTCTCCAGAGCATCTGGGGTTTTGACACTGTAGCAGGCTGAAATGAGACAAGAGAGCTGTTCCTATTCCACCACACATGAACTGTGAAAGTAACATTTTCAAATTTATGTTGCTGGTTTGCAAGGACCAAATGACATCTAATTTGATATGGACATCTGCACTGTCTTGGCCTGAGCAATTCTGTCAGTGATACATCCCTAAGGATACCAGACCAGACAGTTATTTTTATGGACGTTAATATTATTGCTCTTTGGGGCTGGATTTCAGCAACATGGAACTTGTTCTTCACTGACATCTTAAAATTTGAGGGGGAGGTTAGAACTCTCTAGGGAGTGAGTGTAGCATTTGACTCTGTCAGATGCACAGAATATATGATCTTTGCTTATAATAAGAACACAAAGATTTATACAATTCAAGACATCATAAAGTAATCTAAAATATTTTTTTTTCTGCATTCAGGGAATTACATACATGGAAAGATTAATGTACACCCACATTTGCCCACACACTGTTTATGGTTCCACAGGTATGGAACTTTGTGTTAGTTCTGCGATGGCTGTGCAGACCTTGGACTCTTCCTGGGAAGAATGCACAGAGTGGTGACTTTTTCCTGAGAGCGCCATGGATGTTTCTGAACATGAATTCAATGATTTCACCCTGCTTCATCTTCCCAGTCCTCAGTTTACTTATTGCCACGTACATTCATCCAAATACAGATTTTTTTTGGTAAGAGAACAGGTTCCTTTTTGTCAAGGGGTGAAAATCTTCCTAGGCTGATGTGATGAAAGACTTCCTGGAAGAGAAATTTCTCCACTGCTGGTTTTCCATGGAGAGGGGTGCACTCATTTTCTTCTTTGACAGCAGGAGTGAGGTGATAGAAATGCTCCCCTTGTCTAATCTCCATGGATTTCACCTGGAGAGGGGTTCCTTAGGGAACTAGCACCATCATGTGTTGGGCACATCACAGGTGCCCCTAAGAAATGTCTGCAGCAGCTTCTCTGCCCCCCCAGTCTTCAGTACCGAATATGGTAACAGGCATTAACTCAGCAAAGTTGTCAGGGAGTTTCCTGAATTTTACCATGGAAGATTTCACACAGCAATGTGCTACATGCTTAGATGTGTTCTGCCCCCCCTCCATTACAGCATTACCAAGCAGTTCCCAGAGCTTTTGGGAAAAGGAGACAGTGAGTGGGAGTGTGGTTTGGGAAAGACACACCTACAGCAGTGTGAAGGAAAGAAAAACAAACCTTTGCAGAGATGTACTGGCTCCCCACACTGTGGGGCTGGACTCCCATGCCCTCTTCTGCTGTCACCGCAGACCCATTGAACAGGGAGGAGTGGGAAAGCCTGGAACTTCACTGCCACAGCTGGCCATAGTCAGCATGGCTGTCAGAACAGCAGAACATGCTGGGGCAGAACAGCATCGAAATACTTCTCCTAAGGGGGCAGGGAGGGAAGGAAGGGAATACTGGGCCAGAGAGGAGTCTTAGAGCTGTTTTGCTGCTCTGGTACAGTGCAGCTGGTGTAACACACCCTCTCAAGAGTATGAAAGCATCATCAAACCTGTTTCAATCTGAGTTTTTTTCCCTCCCAGAGAAGAATTCTGGTCCCCTGCCATGACAGGACAACCATGTTGTGGGTCTCCCCATAGCTGTAGGGAGACAGGGCTGTTCATGGAGCCTTGCATTTAGCTCATGGGAAGGTGCTGGACTTCCACCAGTTCACTCTTGCCAGAGCAGCAGTTCCTTCATGTCCTCAGCTGAGATGCCCATGTGGTAGTCCTGCCAGAGGCAGTCCTGTGGCAACGGGTTTGTTAACATGCCCAGGAAACAATCCACACATGCAATGGTTACTTGCATTATTTGGGAAGAGCCTGAGTGGCTCGGCATATACTAAAGAGTGGATTATCTGCATAACAAGGAACTTTGGCTTCCACTTTATGCAGAGCATGCAGGGCTCTTCTGATGCAGGCCAGCAAATTGTTAGGCATGTGCAGGCAGAATGTGATTCCACTTTTAGTGTCACAATCAGCAAGTACAATGTGGCATGAATTAAACCTTTCCATAGCATGGTATTGTATAACGTCCAGCAAGCTGCTCATCCAGAAGAGAATGCAGGTGGGTGCCAGAGAGTACAGGAAGCAGTAATCTTCTGCTAATGACCTAAACAAAGAGAAGCAAAGTTAAAAAAAAAAAAAAAGTGTCACAGCAATTCTGGAAAGAGGAGGTTGCATTAGTCATTTTAGAAGAACAGATGAAAAACAACTGTCAGTCAGTGCAATATTCTCACCCCTTGTTATAAATTCAGTATTTAGAAGACACATGGTTCTTCCCCTAGCAATTCTCTCCCTAAGGGTGAGAAATGTTTGGCATGTCACAAAAGTTTTCATTAAATGTTTTTTTTTCATTTACAAATTGCTATTGCTGAGTGGGCAAATTTCTACAAATCTGGCCAGACAGAGAAACTTAACAAATATCCATCTCATTCATCTGTTATCTGTGACACTGCCAAAACTTCTTGAGCAGAAGGACAATGTACTCCTGACAGTCCAGCTGGGACCAAAAAGAAGGTTGAGCTTTAAATTGAAAGCAAGAGTGCTGTCACTTGGAAAACAGAAGGATAGGAACACAGAACTAGACACCTTCTCGGTCTGTCTGTACCAATCAATATGTGTTACAAAAAATTTTGTAATCTCTATACCAGTTATAATGAAGAACAAGACAGGGATGGAGAAAAAATTATTAAAAATTTATAATATGGTGCTCACCACTGCATTGACCAGAATTTGATGGCATCTTTCCAGTTCTCAATTTCTATAAAATTTTTTACTTCTAAAATACTCAAAAGATGGACCTAGCATATAGGCGTTTGAGGATCAGAAATCTACCTCTAATTCTCAAAACAAATTAGCATACCGTCTCTTTACATTCATTGATTTTGCTCCAATTATTTTCCTTCAGCCTGAAGAGATTTTTTTCCTCCTTGTTTTTTTCTCCTCAGTGGAGTTGTACAAATAAATCCATCTTGTATCAGCTTCATCTCACTAACAAAACAAGCCAATCTTTTCAAGTCACTCATCACAAACTAGGTCATCCATTCTCATGACCATTTTGATAATTCTGAGCTGCATTTGTTCCAGATAGATAAGTGAATTTTTCTCAACTCTTTCGATACTTGTTTTATTGAGATGACTGTTTATGATGAATGCATTTCCCCATTCTTCAGTACAGCTGTTGCATTCTTTTTTTCTTTTGCTATAGTTGACTCCCAGTTTGACAGATTCACATGATCACAAAATGGCATAAATAGTCTCTCAGGCTGGAAAGGATCACAGCCACATTTGCTACTTTGCAGGAATGTGTCTGTGTCCTTCAGCATAGGCAGCAGAACTGACATACTAATAGAAGTTGGGTCTTCCAGCTGGAGCCACATGCAGCAGGAAGGCAGAAGACATGGGCCAGAAAAGAAGGAGACAGAGGCACTCAGATAGAGAAGAGGACCTAGGGTTTAGTTCCCGTTCTTCCAAATATGCATACATTTCATGTCTACAATTATGGAAAAACATGAAAAAAAATACATAATACAGGTTTTAACATTGAAAGGCATTCTGAAGGTCATCTCAGCTACATATCTTCATCTATTTTTATTGCTTAACTTTGTTTCAGAAGTTAAAGTTCTGACTTGCAATCCCTTTTCAACTTTTTTTTCTACAGATCTCCTCGCATCTATTGTTCCACATGCTTCTTTACCACCCTTTGGAGAGGAAGAGAGACTAGGGGGGTTTGTATTTTTATTCTGTCTTTTGGCTTTTTTACTGGCCAAAGCAGCTTTATCAGACATCCCATGTCTTTTCTTCAGGAAAGCTTGAAACAAGATTATGACAGCAGTGACAACATTTTTCTACATCTGCTAAAGCCACAGCTCCTGTCACAGGGATCAAGACATATCTCCTTAAGGCCCCCATTTTCCCACTGCCCCCTGGGAAGGATTCCCTGCATACTTAGCACAGGTCTAAATCCAAATCAGTCATTATGCCCAGCTCAAGTATCATGCTCTTGTTTGCAAGAACCCAAGAGTTGCTTTCAGGTCATGATCTAATATTTTAATATATATGGAAATCTTCTCAGACTTTGCCATTTTGTTACATCATCATTCAGTCTGCAGAATGGCTTGTCCTTCTTGTATTTTCATCAGCTCTTTGTTGATATTGAAAGCTTTATTCCTGTGCCTTTCTGCATTTGTGAAATTACAGGACCCAGTTGCTTCTGGGCTCCAGGTCTAATAATAACATTATTCTCTAGTCATTCATAAGCCTGGTGACAATGTTTGTCCATTTGCCTATTGAATAGCAGCCTACACTGATCTGTCAAAACCAAACTATGCCTAAATGTTCTGTGACATTTTGAGAGGGTCTCAGGGTAGCAGAAAGACTTTAGTTTTCTGAGAAGTCCCAATATTTCCTCAAAACACACAGACATACTGGCAACATAAAGATTGAGATCAAAATACTAAAGAAAACCTCTCTACTGAAAGACTAATTAGTAATCACATAGTCAGTGTCAAAATGGAAGAATGTACTGTGTTATACAGCAATGAGTCAAGATAAGCATTACCATTAATATATGGATTGTAGGTTACAGTTTTCACAGTGAATTTTCAGGTGCTCCCAGAAGTTAAGAGGCTGCAAACATACCAGAAGGCAGTACTGAAGAAGTGACACTGGAAAAATAAACTTAAACTGTCCCTTCAGACAAGAGATGTAACTCCATAAGGACAAGTACAAGCTATTCAAATTATGAATACAAAATAAATTGCACAAGATGAAGAGCAACTGGTTAGGTCTCATTTTTCACAGAGAGAAGCAGAAATGCTGCTGCAGCAGGGGCTAAGCATTCACTGTCAGATGGCTCATCAGGGGTGCCATAGGGTGCACTGTAGACATGTCTCAAAATGGACAATTGATTGTATAGTGCCAAGAGGCAGCATGTCAGAGCTTCATGTTGAGTCAGAGCAATCCTACCTTCACAGAAAAGAGAGAAAAAAATCTCAGCAGTGCACGCTGTGACAGAAGTGTTGCACTGATAGTGCTCGCCATTGCAAACTGGAGTGTCTATCAGGCTTCAGTAAGAGAGCAGATGAATGGGGTGGAACAGGAGAGACAGAGAGACAGAGAGATGTGCATTAGGGGCCAGGAGTCAGGAGAAGCCAAAAAAGCAATCGGGAGGTGAGTAAAAGGAAAGCTGGGTTCAAGCAGTGTGGGAAAGCCTTTACGGCTCAGCAGTAACTCTAATGCCCACTTGGTTCAGAGAGACGTATTTCTTTCTTCACAGATCAATCCTTTTAGTGACCTGACAGTCACTGACTGACAGTGTTTTCCACCCCATCCAAGACTCCCAAAATTGTTTCTGGACAGGATACACTCCTTCAGTGGACAGGCTGGTGCTGTGAGAAGGACCATGATCTTACTGCTCTATGCTTCATGAAGTCACACACAGACTATCTATATCTCAAAGAGTTACCTGCTCATAAAATAGCTTCTCCTTCAGTGCCCAGTGTGCACACACTCTCTCAGCTCTCCCAGGAGTGTCCTAAACACTTTCTGTCCCACCAGTCTGTTTTCCCTTCCTTTGTTGTTTTCGGCCATTTCTTTTGGTACCACAGCTCACAAGGACTTGGGGTGTGAGGAGGCACCAGACACAGCCTGCCTGACTGCTTCTGCTGCAATGACAGGACAAAGCAGAGATTTGGCAAATGGATCTGTTTCCCAAGGCACTCTTTCAGTTCCCAGTGAGACAGGCATTGAGGTATTCAGGCAATGAGCATGAAATGCGTGGAAAAACACGGAATATGCCCAAGGCTGGTAGATCTTTTCTTGAGACATTTCCACAAGATTCACCTACATTCTTTCTTCTGAAATTATACATTTGCCTTTAAAGATTGCAAATCTCCTCTCATCACTGCTTAAATAACATTTATTCATACTAGTAGCCTCTTCATTTTGAAAGAGCCCAGCAGCATGTGCAAATAGTGAACATTCCCCACTGTGAAAAAAACTGCCATTATCAAGCCTTAAATTACATCTCAGGAGTCACATACAGTTTCTTCTGGGGCATCAGATTACGAGGGTTAAAGCAGTTTCACCAGTTAGTCTTACAGAACCAAAGTCCCTCAAGAAAAAAATACTTTCTATGGAACTCAGATATGTTTATCTAACTCGGATGATAAGAAAGGGAATGGAGCTCATATATTCTAAGAAATACACATCACTCTTTCACATCAAGATTATTATGGACTTGAAAGTCAATACAAACAACGTATCAGCTGCATCTATTTTAAACTTTCTTTCAGAGATGTTCATTTATGCCTATTATGGATCCATGTTTTCCCCAAGATCAGTTACCTTTGCATCAGCACTTACCAGCTGACAGGCAGACTGAGTCCAGAAATAGTGTGTCAATGCAAAGTAACTCCTGTCTTCCATGTATGGCAACAAATCACAAAGCGAAGAGAAATTAATTTTCCATTCCACCTCTATTAATATTCCATTTTGATCCCGATAATCCTCTGTACTTTACAGGGTGTCTAGTGGAGTTGTGCACTGTGTGGGAATTTTGTGTTTCCTGAATGTACTATTTATAACAGAAAACCCAACTGATATTTTTATCTTTAAAAATATGCAGTTTTCCTATACAAAAAAAAATTCACAATATCAATAGTTTGTGAAAAATACTGTAAGACAATAACTTATTAATAAATAAATAAAAGTCTTTGATTTAAAATATTTTGTGATTGCTTTAAAATAATTAGGTATCATCCATTCTATTTCTTTGTGACATCATCCAAAGTAAACAGAATCGATTATGGCTAATTATAAAGTCTCCTTGCCCTTCAGCAAATAGACGTAAACATCAACCTTTACTACACTTCAAATACAAACTTTCTTATGGATTCACACAAGCAATATGTAAACTAAAGGTTTCACATTCTTTCTTTTTTTTACTTTGTCTTATGGAAGACTGTGGGATGGCTCAAACCATTTTCAGTCCCTCTGGTGTTACGCGGGACTGGTATCCAGATACCAAGTATTATCACTAGTGCCCAATAACCCTTTACATGAACTTGTCCTCTATAACCTTAGGTGAAACAAAATGATACAAAATCATGGAGTCATGGAATTATGAGGTCATAAGGGGTCTCAGGGGATTATCTAGTCAAACCCTCCTGCTCAAAGCACGGCCAACTAGAACAAGATGCTCACCTGAGTTTTGAATATCTCCAAGGATATACATTACTCAATCCCTCTGGGTAGCCTGTTCCAGTGTTTGAACACTCTCACAATATAAAACCTTTTTTCTTATGTTTAAGTGCAATTTCTCATATTTCAGTTTGTGCCTATTTCCTCTTGCACTGCATAGCATTGAGAAGAGTCTGGCTTTAATTTCTTTACTCTCCCTGCAATGAGATATTTACATACATTGACAACATCTCCTTGAGGCTTCTGTTTTTAAGGCTAAACAATCCCAGCTCACTCAGCTTCTCTCCATAGTGACATGTCCCAATTCCTTAAACATCCTTGTGATCCTTCACTGGAAATGCTCAAGGGTGTCCATCCCTTTCTTGTAGTGGGGAACCTAGACCTGGACACAGCACTCCAAATGTTGTCTTACCAGAACTGAGTAGAGAGGGAGGATCACAGCTCTCAACCTGCTGGAAACACTTCATAATGAAGCCCAGGATGCTGTTGGCCGCCTTTGCCGCAAAATGCATTGCCAGCTGAAATTCAACTCGGTGTCTACCAGGTCCTTCTATGCTTTCCAGCCAGTCATCCCCAAACCTGTGCTGGTACATGGGGTTATTCCTCCTCAGGTACAGGACTTTTCATTTCCATATGCTGAACTTATGTCAGCCTGTTTCTCCAGCTTGTCAAGCTCCCTCTGAATAGCAGCACAACCATGTGGTGTATCAACCACTCCCAGTTCTGTATCATCTGCAAATTTTCTGAGGGTGCCGTCTGTTTCAGCATCTAGGTTGTTGTCAAAGAATATTGGCATTTGTTTTGACCCCTGGAGTACACTAGTATTTTTCTGAAAAAAAAGCACGTGAATATCATTAACACAAATCACCTGTGAGGGACCACAGAAGTGTGACACACTGTTGTTCCAGATATTTTAAACTATCAGAAGCTGAGTTCAGGAAGGCAAAATGCTGCTATGTTGGTGGCTGCATACCTTTGCACAATTCATAGTTTTCCTGCAGAAAGACTGATATAAACAATTAAAACTGGATTTTTATCTGAAGGGTTTAAGACTGAGATCAATCTGAAATCTTGGGGGGGGTTGTTGTAGCTTGCTGGAAGGACAAACTTCTCATTCCTTATTTGACATCCAATGGTATCCTTATAGAACATTGTCATCAAGAGAGGATGCTCAATAACCAACTCCCAGGATCACACAAGCTGGATCCCATATCTTTTAGCTGCAGTTGTAATCTGCTGGTTATCATGACTGCCAAGATATTAAAGAATAGCACTGCCATTCAGAATAGGTGACCTCTGCCCTGGAAGCATCCAACAGACCAGCATATGCATCACAGCCTTTCACTCTCTGCTTGACTAAGTACTTAAACTGATCTTCAAATTTCCACGGAGTCAGATTATTTCAATGTTTTAACAAAAGTATATTTTCAGGAATTTTTTTTGTTGTTGATGCTAATATGGAGAAAATTATGCTGTTATAATTCTGTAATGATCAATACACCAAAACAGTAACCATAAACAGGCTGATTTCCTGGTACAGCAGTCCTTACTCCTGTGCAAGTTCCCACATCGATGTTTATTCTCAGAACAAACCTTTGTCTATTTTGTGACAACAGAAATTGCTGTAACTCTCAGCAACAGTCCACAGGAAAACATCAAGTCCCTGCCATGTTTTCCTGTACACAGGTCCTCCTTTGGCTATTAGATCCTCTGCCACAGTTGAGCGTCCCAGCCATTTCCCTCCCACACAGTATGTTGGTGCCATGTTAGCTATGTTAAACTATGTAGTGATGTGTTTCTAAACATTTTCTCAATTATTTGTACAATCACAAGATATTACAAGAGTTAAAATGATCCACCTAGATCAAATAGTTAAGAAATGCCAGGACAAAAAAGACACTGGAGGGGAGTCAGACAATCTGATACATTTAAAGTGTATGTAAAAGAGTCCACTGGAGAAGGACTTCCTACAAACACTGGTTCTTAATAGCACAGTTCATGCTCCATAGCAAGAGTTCATGCTGAATCAGCAGTAGTCCATTAGACATGACATGTTAGTAAATCACAGAAGAAATTCAACACCGTATCTGACAGTAAAAGAGGAACAGGTGCATCACACCAATGTCTCTGGGCTTTGGCAAATCTTCAGTAGTGTTTCATTTCATTTCACAACAAGCAAAACAAAGTTGAGCATTTTTCAGATTGGCCAGTAGATTAGTTCTCCTTTAACAGGTTTCTTTTAATGAACTTTACCTCTATAGTAACACAATTAGGCATACTAGTAGTTTCAGAATGCGATCATGAACATAACCAAGACAAAGCAGCTGGCAAAGTACCAAAGCCATCCTACTCTGACATTGCTTCTTCATTTCAATCTTGAACACAAAAGTGAGGCATAAATCTCTGTAATGTGTTCTCATGAGATGGAGGGACACATCCAGTCAAGACATCACTGGGCACCAGAAGATTTTGGGCACCAGATGACATAATTGTCAAGGAAAGATGATTCTCTGCCATCACCAGATTCTTATTCAGTGTGGACACTGATTTATGAAGAGCATGGAAACAAAACCAGAGGGAAGACAAAACAAAAAGGACTGAGGATGATCATGAAGAGTTTGAATGTAGAGTTGAGCAGAGAAACAAACCATGTGGTCCTGTAAAAGTCTCCTGTGAAAGAGCAGGAAGGAATCTGAGGATGGAGAAAAGCCAAAGGACCTGCTGCAGGGTGACAATGGGGCTCATAGCTCTCAGAGAACAGGCATGAACAGAGGACAGCTTGCAGGAACTGTTTTCTAACAGCTAATTCAGGAAGTAGTTCTGATTTTAGCTGCCACTTCTCCTAGGTTGGATCTAACTGCTTTCAGTTTAGCTTTGGTTTGGAGCAGTGAGTGCCTGAGCCGTTCTGAAATGTACCCTTTCCACACAGCATGACAGATTGCTGAGGATGCCAGGAAGTAGCTAGATGTCACAGGAGCTCAAACAGGAGTCTTTGCACCTACTTTAAGCTCTGTCTATTGGTGGGAAGGTGTCCAGTCCCAATTTCTCAGGACAATGACTCAGGTTTGCTGATATCCAGGTCAGGATTAAGGTGAAATGACACCAGGGATCCTTTAACTCACAAAACTCAACTTTTATTTGCTCACAGCAAAAACTGGCATGCTCACCACCAAAATTAGTATGCTCACAACAAAAATTGGTATGAAACCGTGTCAGTAAACTGTGTAACATGTGCTAAATATACATCACCAAACATGTACTACAGGCCTTGCTTATTTGGGAATCTGTTCAGGGAAGACAATAAGGGGCACCCTCCCATTGAGTCATGAGGTTCAGAGTGGCACCCCCTTGCTTTCTAGACTCCTCAGTGACGAGCCTAGGGGTGGCTGAATCCGCTCCTAGTCCCAGACACGGTCAACAGTTTATGTCTAAAGGGATAAAGTGTAGGGATTACAGAAAAGGGAAAGAGAGAGAGAGAGAGACAGAGAAGAGAAAGATTTCACCAGTCCTGGATCCAGCATTGGTTCAGTCAGCCGAGGGGTGCAGTCAGCCGAGGGGTCTGGTTCAGGTGGGCTTGTGCACATGGGGCTTCAGTTTGTGTCCTTATTTCATCCTTGCCCCTCCTGCAGGCAGGCACTCGAACTCATTAGGCTAATTAGGTAGCCTTTGGGCCGTGGGCTTGGGGATTGTTTGGCGAGTAGCTACCCCTTCCCTGCAGAAGTGATCTTTTGCCATACAATCAGCTGCCCTGTTCAGCATATTGGAACAGCATGACAGAACAGGGAGCTGTGCACCCTCCAGCACACCCTCCCCTTCCTGTTGCTGATGGGCTTCTTTTCACCGATGGTTCCTTGCTAGGCAGAGTTCCTTGTTATGCAGAGCTAGTTGTCAAGCAGAACTTGCCCCACCACAATGTTTAAGACATTAACTCCTTCAGTCTCTCACAGAAGGTAATTGGCCTTTGCATTTCCCTGTCGATTCACGTCCATGAGCAGAATCTCTCATGCTAGACATTCCCTCAGGCAGGCAGCCAGATCCACCAGTGACCCACAGGAGGGAAGAAAAAGTATTCTTTGAGCATACATCTGTTAATAAGACAAATCATCTGAGAGTGAATAGCAATACTATAGTGAGAATAACTACATGCTGTCCTTCCTGGTGCCTCCAAAGACCTCTGATGGATATTTTACTATGCGTTGAGTAATTATATTCTTGGCTACAGTTTCTTCAGGTTTGGGTTCCTCAAAATCATTCTTGAAACATTTTTAAAACACTGGTGTCTCTTTTTTCCATGCTTTGTGTACTGAAGTGGAATGAAAAGTTATACAACAGGCCAAATAGTTTTGAAGCTATTAGCTCTCCTGGGGAATGACCCTCCAAGGTTAATGCAGATCTTGACAAGTTATCAACTTCCAAAACCTCCTCTTTGGACGCATCTGGAGGGAGTTTGGGTTTGGATTCTCTTTGAGCTTCTAATATCTAAAATTCATATTTCTGAGTCTGTCATTAACATGGCCTCCTTGCACAGTTAAAGGAGAGAAAACCTGAGACAAGTATCTAAGACCAGATGAACTGCCGCATTTTATAGCCCATTCTCTTAAGAAATTGACAAGACCCAATTAGAGAGTCATTACAGCACCGATAAATCAGGTATTAGTGGAAATGATTCTTTACAGTTAAACTTTCCTCATGGACCATTCAAACCAACTCACAAGGGAAATGAAGGAGAAAGCTCAGATTACAGTATTTTGGTGCAAAAATTGCATTTATAGTATATAATTGTTATCAATTAATATGTATAATATGATTGAAATAACCAGGAAGCTGCTAAAGTCCTGTGTACAGCCCCCATCAGTTAATATTTAAAATAGGGAAACAATAACTACACATGACTTAGGGTTTAGGAACTAACTACTAGACAATGAGGCTTTATGTTTATGTCAGAAAAGGTAATGGATTGTGGTCTGATCAATAAACCTTGAAGAACTGCTTGGAACTGCCAAAATTAGTGAACAAGTAGGTAAAAGGTAATTCCTACAGGGGGAGATTGCGACCACCAACTCACTGACCACCTACTCAAATAATACCACCTGCTCAAAAGAAGACAATGAAGGAAGAAGTCAAAGTCTGCGCACTAATTTACATGAGGGCAAAGAAGAAAGAACCAATCATTAAGGAAAATAACAATGAATATGTATTAGTTAAATGTATAATTATGAGGATTTTTGAGACCAGGGTGTATTGTCTTGAGACAGGCACCCATTCGTGTGCATCAATGAAATTAGTTTGAAAATATCTCGAATCTGTATGTTATTGGCTTGCACACCTGGTAAATGAACCCTGTTTGTGGGACAACATCATCACCCGAGTTTGACATCTCATATTTAGTTTCACCTCCCAGGCTAATAGGAATTATCTAATAAGGTAACTGATCTAAGAAGAAATGAGGGATGAATTGTCATTTTACAGTGCTCTACTTCTTTGACTGTCTCATTTGACATCTGAAATGAAAGTCCTCCACCCCTGACCTCCCATCCTCCAATATTCTACTTTTTTCCTTAGGAATTAACAAAAAATCCTAATGATATGAAGAGAGAACACTCCAGTATTTCCATAGGAGCCAACTTCAGATCCACACAGGAAATACTACTCTAGCCAAATGCTATTTAGTATCAAACTTCCCACTTCGGACTCTTTGAGAAGGCAGAAAAGGCTAGCCAACAGCTATTCGAACCAAGATCATTATTCTAAAACCAGTACAGTCTGGCTGGTGAAATGAAAAGCGCTTTTTAGTGGAACTGATGGCTGGTGCCCTGCTGCCAGTAGATGCATGCAGAAATATCCATTCTCATACTCCTCTGCAGTGTAAGCGCTGCCAAACATGAGTTCTGTTCTGCTTCAGACAGCTGGCACAGGCATGCTCTAAAGCAATCTACGGAGTTCCAGATGGGAAACATGGAAGGGGTGAACAGGACATCTACTACCAGATCCTTCTCACAGTCCCACAAGATCCAGTCCTCAGATCCAGTTTAACCTACAACTCTGAGTAACTAAGGCAGCAACATTAATTTTGTCTCCTGACGTAGAAATACACCTGATAAGTCTTATCTACTCAAAGAGATATGTGGGAAGATCATCTCAATGGAAGTCCAAATCATAGCTATATAAATTAAACCTTGTAATCAACATACCTCCTTTAGCCACATACAAACACATAGAATGTAATTTAAGTGTCTGTTTGCATTGGTCAAAGCCATGGCCCATTGTAAAACACATTTATTATTATCATCCCATATCTAGTCACATTGTAAATAAATCTCAGCAGGTCTAGAATACAGTTGATTAATATATCACACACATGCGGGAAAACACTTGTTATGAAGATAGATGTATTATTGCTGCCAGTTTGGAGTTTTCCTGCCAAAATCTATATAGCTACCTAATCCTTTGTCTCAGATATTTTAAGTATGTCTTTCACCACTTATCCTGCCTTAACTGACTGCCAACTGTGTGTAAACTGCTTTCTGATAAAGGATGATTTTCTCAGTAGCAAAGGTGTGCACTAACCTTTACTCTGATGATCTCCAATGCATTAAAATAAAGGTCTTTACCCTTAATTTGGGCTGATGAACTTTCCTTACACTACCTACATGCATTAGACTGGTTGTAAAGCTGAGCTCCAACATAGATTACACAAAACTTTCTTCAGGATCCTAAGGAAAGACTGAAGTAAGGCTGTTCTGTATATGTTATTCCAGATATGTCAGCTGGTATGAGAAAAGGCTGTTGTTATCTCTTTGAAACATCCTTTGTTAGATTATGTTTAATTCAGTTGTTCTTAGTATATATGTTATGTTTCTTTAAGCACAGCAACAGACTTGGAGGAGTGAGTGTTCCTGTTCTCAAGCAGCATCATGCCTGGTCAGGGTGTAGTAGGTAATGGAGGCACAGCATGGTGCCAGAAGCCTGCAGCTCACTGGATACTGCAACAGCCAGGAACAGCAGCTAGCCTGATGCAGGAGTGCAGGCAAAAGCAACCTCCAGGGCCTTGGTAGGACTGGGTGGACCTTGCTGTTCTGAAGGGAGACATGAGAATTAACTAAAGCCAATTTGGATGCAAGGACCTGCCTGCAAGGACTCTTTGGGCAGGTGGCCAGTTGATAAGCATTCTTTGTTTCTATGTATTCTCTAGTCTGTTTTTCTGTTTAATAAGGTAAGTGCAACCAGGTGATATGCTCCTAAGCCTGACTCTATTTTAGAAGCCTTTCACGGTTTTGTGGCAGCTCATTATGAAAAGGTTTTAAATAGTTCTGCCCCAAGCTGTGGCTGGCAGGAGTTCATCTTGTTCATGCCTTCATGTGGTACATAGCACAGGCCATTAGCATCCTGCAGTGTCCATCCACAGCCTGTTCATATCATGACTACTAAAGGCAAGTTTGGTGATTTAATCTCAGAAAGGATGTGACAGACTAGAAGGACTACTGAGAATGGCTGAAAAGGATCAGCTGATGTGTCACAATGTAATATGCTAAGTACTAGCACAGGAAACTTCTTTAATCTGCACTGCTTAGCTTGGTATAAACAGAATGATTTCTTATCTGGAAGATTTGCTAAAAGTTTGATGGAACTCTTTTTTATCTACAGAATAATACTAAAACTGTATTTTTTAATCAAATGCATATAGCAGTAAGGAGATTGAGGACACGCTATGTTGTATCTTAGAAGAACTTCTCTGATCAGAAATTCAGTGCATCCATGTATGTCTGGATTTCAGAACTGAACTAAAAAGAAACCATTGCTGGTCACCTAAATATCTTCAAATATGATTGTGTTGAATTTGGAATCCTGCTTCTGATGACCCAGTCTTGGTGACCTGTAGAAGTTACATTCTGTTTGATGCTCTAGGCCTGTTGAATTCTGGCAAGATATTCACAGAAAATAAATACCTGTGAATGTATACAGACAGAAAATAAGTGTCTGTCTCAAAGAAAAGAGACAAGACTAAACACCATTCACTTCCTAATCCAAGCAGTTATTAAAACCCTCTTTTCCCTCTTTCTGCCTGCCTGCCATCAGTGACCATCCACCTCTTGTTGATTGGCACATATTTCTAGAACAGGTACATGTTATGTCTGGATGAAATACTCAGACAATCATGAAGAACAACTATTCAATCCAAGGACAGGACTTTGAACTTGTCCTGCCAAGGACAGGAACCTTAGGCCACCATCCAGTTCAGTCTCCCATTCACACAGGGCTAGCACCAATGTTAGATCTGGTTGCTCAAGGACTTGCTGAGTTTTGAGCATCCAAAAGAATGAAGATTCCACAACTCCTCTGGGCTCCTGTTTAAGCACTTTCATGGTGAAAATATTTATCCTAATGTCAGTCAGAATTTTGCTGATGCAATTTGTGCCCTTTGGGCACTCATCCTTTGAATGTGCACCGCTCAGAAAAGCTTGTCCCCTTTTCAGCAACACCACATTTCACCACTGAAGACACATGAGATGGTTTTCTTGTCATGCTGCTTTCTCAGAGAAGGTGCAAGAACCTTCCCCATCATGCTGTCCCCCAGATACTTCCTCCCTGTATCCATCTGTCCTTTTATTTGGGGAATTTTGTTACCATCCACCAAGAAACCCAGTTAAAAGCCCTCCTCACTGAATCAGCAAGCATGCTGGCAAATACTCTCTTACCTTATTGATTCAGATAAATCCACCACTCCCCAGAAGTTCTTGTTCCTCACAAAACAAGATGTGGTCATAAAAGCCAAAGCCCTGCCTGTGACACCAGCCACATAACCAGCTGTTGACCTGAAGAACGCATCTTTTCATACCCAAGCAGTCCCCTTCATCAGCACAATCAGGGAGAACAACACTTGAGCTCCCATGCCCTTCACTGTAGTCCTCAGAGCTCTATAATCTCTAGGCGGTATCACTGAGTGTCAGAAATACTGATTAACTCATGATGAAAGCGATCTCTAGCTTATCTAGTCCGGCTTCCTTCTCGGAGCAGGACCCACATGCCTAAGAGAAACAATGGTTAATAATCTGACGGCTAGTCAAGATTTGTTAGTCCCTCCTGTCGTGGTTTAACCCCAACCAGCAACTAAGCACCACGCAGCTGCTCACTCACTTCCCCCCCCACCCAGTGGGATGGGGGAGAAAATAGGGAAAAGAAGTAAAACTTGTGGGTTGAGATAAGAACAGTTTAATAGAAGAGAAAAGAAGAAACTAATAATGATAATGACAACAGTAATAAAATGACAACAGTAATAATAAAGGGATTGGAATATACAAGTGATGCACAATGCAATTGCTCACCACCCACTGATTGATGCCCCATTGGTCCCTGAGCGGCAATCCCCCACCCCAGTTTATATACATCACGTGGTATGAAATACCCCGTTGGCCACTTTGGGTCAGCTGCCCTGGCTGTGTACCCTCCCAACCTCTTGTGCCCCTCCAGCCTACTTGCTGGCTGGGCATCAGAAGCTGAAAAATCCTTGACTTTAGTCTAAACATTACTTAGAAACAACTGAAAACATCAGTGTGTTACCAACATTCTTCTACTGAACTCAAAACCATAGCACTATACCAGCTACTAGGAAGACAATTAACTATATCCCAGCTAAAACCAGGACACCCCCACAATAACCTGGACTAGACCTTATGGCAAGTAGTAAACTTCCTGAGAAAGCAGATCTGTTTGGCAGATAAGTTCCTCCACCCTATTTAGAAAGGAGCGTCCGACTACTTTCACCACCACTTCGTAGAAGCATGGGTCAGGCTCACCTGGCCCAGATGCCTCCTTTGAAGAAGTGTATCTCACTTGTCTGTATCTAGTCTATAAGTGTACATCTGTAGGTGGTGAATATGCCTTCTCCTGATGACAGATGTCAAAAGTATCAAGATTCTTGGAAGTCTCCATCAAGTGTAGGCTCAGGCAAGCTGTCCTTCCATGTAATACAGGGTTTGAGTTCTTGCACCTCCAGGGTGTCCCTGAGGACCTATTGATCTCCTGTTTGGCATTCCAGAAACAGAAACTTCCCCCTGTGGCTTCTTCACTTGGCAATTCATCACCTGGACCAGAATGTATCAGCCCAAGCATCAGGAAGAAAAACTGTGCATTCCATCGAGACAAATCTGGTTTTCCTCAGAAGCTCTGTTTTGACTGAGAAATCTGAAGTGCTGAGATGATCGCTCCACCTGGTGCTGGAAACTGATCTATAGTATGTTGCCACCATTTCTGGACCACTTCTAGGAGTCACCAGCAATCTTGAGCAGCACCTGTGGGCCCTCCATTTGCACTAAATGCAGCATGAAATGCTAAATTACTGTTTGTACATGGTGGTCACTCACATTCCCTAGAAGTGGTATAAATAGAAGCACAGCAGCCTTCTAAGAATTCAGTCTACTTTTTCTCAGAGGTACCTTTCCATACTATGTGTAATTTCTGGAAGTCTAGCATACTTATCAAAGACACATTTCTATTAGCAGGGGACAGAAATACCAAAAAACCCAATGTTTTTTATAAAAAAAAAAAAAAAACAAATAAAAATATTGTATTAGTCAGATAACTTGTAAGAAATTACTTAATTGCTGTGTTCTTGTGAAGAATTGAGGATTATTTACATTTGAAAATAAGTCAATTTATAATTAGATATAGTTTCATATTTTCAAAGGTAACTATTACCTTATTAGTCTGCGAATTCGTAATCCCAAGGATACATTATCAAACCTGAAACATATCATCATAAAAAGAAAAATATTACTCATAAATGCTCAAAATCACTTCCTCAGTGGCCAAGTTTCTGCCTTTGAAAGTGCCTTTGCCACCCCTCAGAGTGATACTTACAGCCTCCTCAGCTTGTCTTTTGTAGGATTTAACCTTCATTTGCACCTTGTCCACCAGATCCTGCAGCCTGAGAATCACGTCTGTGATGGCCTTCTTGGCCTTCTCTTCAGCATTGCGGGCTTCCTGGATCGTGTCCTCCATTTCACCCTGGATTTGGGCAATGTCTGTTTCCATCTTCTTGGTGTTGATCAAGTTCTGTGCAAAAAGAGATGGCAAGATTTTAATTATAAAGCCTGCAATATGAAACCTACAGCCTGAGCCAAGTCCTTCCTCTTCAAGCTTGCAAGTCAGAATCTGGAATACTTCTTAAAATGGTTGTTTACAAAATGACAGTGATGGGCTCAGGTCATGGGTTGTGAGGATACCTTCTCTTGTAGACAGCAATAAAGAAGTTATTCCAGACAATTCTCACAACCTGATCTCTGAAACATAGCAGTCCTCCATATTGGGCTTACGTGACTGGTTTCCACTCAGTGCCCTTACCTGGGTATGGAGAATCTGCACACATTCAGAGGCATCCAGAAGCTCCTGCTCGGCCACTTTCCTCGACCGCTCTGTCTGCTCCAGGGCTGCCCGTAGCTCCTCAACTTCAGCCTGCAACAGGTTTGCTCTGCGCTCCACCATGGCCACCTGCTCCTTCAGGTCCTCCTGTGTCCTGAGAGCATCGTCCAAGTGTAGCTGGGTATCCTGTAAAAGAGGCAAGAGAAATTGCAAGGTGGCAGTGTGCGCTTGGGGGCCAAAAATGTCAGGGAAGGCTTTCCACTTTCTGTGGCTTTGCTGAACTGACCTTGAGCACTGCCTGCGTGTTTCTCAGGTTCTTTTGCGCCTCTGCAGCCACGCGGTTGGCGTGGCTCAGCTGGATCTCCATTTCATTCAGGTCTCCCTCCATCTTCTTCTTCAGACGCAAGGCTTCATTCCTGCTCCTGATCTCAGCATCCAGGCTGCTCTGCAAGGACTCCACGACTCGAAGGTGGTTTCTCTTCATCTGGTCAATCTCCTCATCTTTCTCTGCTATCTTCCTGTCAATCTCAGACTTCACCTGGTTGAGCTCAAGCTGGAGGCGCAGGATCTTCCCCTCTTCATGCTCCAGGGAGGCCTGGACAAGTCAGCAGGAACAGTGACTTAAAGTACTGCTTCCTTTCTAAGTAATTGCTTACGCAGTACTTCACAAAATCTAGGCTTGCTTTCCTGCCATCTCTGCAGATAAATACTCCCATACGTTTAGTCTGGACACCATTTATTAGCACTGTGTGTACCTCAGCTTCCTCCAGGGAGGCTTGGAGTTCAGATTTCTCCTGCTCAATCTGCTTCTTGACTTTCTCCAGCTCATGAATCGCCTTTCCTCCCTCCGCAATCTGCTCTGTGAGGTCGGAAATCTCCTCTGGGGGAAAAAAGACCAACGGCATGGTCAGGCACAGAGCAGAATGCAAAGGGCCCTGCCACACCAAGGTGACAGGCATCTTTGCCAACCTGCAGGCACAGACCCATGGGGAATGGTGGTAGTGGTGGACAGTGAGAAAGCCCTGCCAGGAGCAGAGGGCCAGGGACTTACGCTGCAAGTTCTTGTTCTCACGCTTCAGCGTTTCCAGGTGGTCCAAGGACTCCTCATAGGCATTCTTCATCTTAAACAGCTCTGTGCTGAGAGCGCGAGACTCCTTCTAGGAGGCTTCCAGCTCAGCCTGCGTTTCCTCATACTTCTGCTTCCATTCTGCCAGGATCTGAGGAGAAACGGGACCTCAGTGTGGATGTGGCAACCAGGAGGGGGTGCTCCGCCCAGGAACCCCAGGCCTGGAGCCCCAAGGACCTTGTCAAAGTTCTTCTGCTTCTTATCCAGAGCTGCGCAGGCAGCATTTGATCGCTCCACGCCAATCATCAGGTCCTCCACTTCATTCTGCATCCTCTGCTTTGTCTTTTCCAGGGAAGCACATTTGGCATTCACAGCTTCGACATGTTCCTCCACATCCTGCAGGCGCTGTGCCAGCTTCTTCCTGGGAGGACCACCCTGAGGTGGGCACTGGGAGCAGGTGAGTGGCAGCAAAGAAGCTGCCAACAACAAACAGGTTTGGTTGGCCACAACACAGGAATACCAGGCTGGTTGCTGCTACGTACAGGAGCATGGCGTTGGGGAGAAATATCTTCCCACAGCAACCACCACTGCCTTCCTCAGTCGCTCCGTCTCCCTTGTGGAAGCAGGAGGACTGATTCTTCAAGGCAGTTGTCCTGGGTTCAGCTGGGATAGGGTT
>VYZV01029857.1:5026-26969 GCA_013401275.1 Pandion haliaetus
TTTCTTTTTTTTTTTTTTTTCCCCCCCTCTTGTCTTGGGAAAGTTTGAAGCAGGGGAGGAAGGAAGGAGAAAAAAAAAAAAATCGGTGAATAACTAACCATTGTTTTGAGAACAGTACAGCTCAGTCAGCATAACTAGCCAGAGGAAAAGATACCTGAATGTTTTTCAAGGCTGCAGACAGACACAGCTTCAAACAAATAACAGACTCTCAGTCACAAGGACAGGCTGACTTCAATGTACGACACAAGCATCTATGCAGAAAGAACATGGATTTATTTAATGACCACACAAGGCAACATGGGACAGGAGAAGAATTTTCCAACACTAAGGTAAAAAACAAAACCTTGAATCAAAATGGTGGATATATTTTTGTTGCTTAAAAATTATTTTTGCCCAAAAGTCACAGAGACTTTCAGAGACCTGTATCAAAGTCTTCAACCTTAACAAATCTGTATTATCCTTCAAAAACATTCCACCACATATTCAGGTAGCTATTTCATAATACATTTAGCCAACTAGAGCACACATCTCATTTCTGATGCGATTTTTCAGAAAAGTAACTTTTATGTTATGATCACTATCAAGTAAGGCAGTACAAAACCTGGATAGAATAAGAAACACTAGTAAACTAGGAAATAACTTCTGAGTCAACTTCAAAACCCCAGAACAGTGGCGTTTCAGATCTCTTACATTATTAAAAAGAGCAAAACTGATACTTTGTGAAAGTTCTGCAGCAAGGCAGCAGCAACCAGCCTTGGCATACAGACCATTTCATTGACACTCTGTATATGTGTGTATGCATGCACATGAGCAAACATAGCACAGGGCAAAATTCTGCAGCTTTAGGTAAATAGGAACTTCCTCTTTGGTTTTCATTTGTGGGATAACACACTGAAGTTCTCAGTTTCTGCTGAGCTTCAACTGATTAATCCAACTGTTTATTATTTATAATAGTATTGCCAGAACGAATATCAATATTAATTTTTATATTTTTGAAAAATTCTTTTTGTCAAAATTCTTTTTGATGAATGCAAAATGATAAGAATATCAAAAGGGTTTGAAATCAGCACACGTTATTACACAGTCTGGGAAATGGGGAAGGATGAGTTAGGAACCTTAATTTAATAATATTGTGTTTGGTGGCCTTGCAGGTGAAGTAGGGAAAAAATTAAGGATAGCGTGATGAAACTCAGGAGGCACCTAATCAGCAGCCTGGGGGTGGGGGGGGTGGGGGAATCTCAGAGACATAAGTGATAATAGAGAACAGCTAAGGTAAAAGGGACACTATAGGTGGTAGAGCTAACTTTTGCATCTTTTGAGACAAAAATTAATCCCAAGGACTCACACCAGCACAAGAATGTAACACTTTTGTCTGATTTTCAGGACTGAAAGATCATAAGCTTTGGATAGGTCTTCTACACAGGAGCTAGTTTCATCCTAGAGGTGAAAATCTCAGTTTCTTCGTTTAATCATCATATTAAGTAACAAGTTTGAGTAAAGACTGCAGGATTTAGCCTACTCCTACTACGTGTCATGGAAAGAATCAAGATTGTGCATGTTTTAAGAAATTCTTTTCTGTACCCTCTATTGAGAAATGCAAGCAAGAGACTCCAGTGAGATAAATCGACGGTTATAAATTTTACTGCTCACATATTACACTATATTTATTTATATATCCTGAAAGGGACTGAAGATTGGGTATGTGACTAATGCTAAGGTTATAAATTGCTCAGAGAAGAAATCTAAACATAACTGTGAACTTCCTCCTCATCCAAACACATCCATCACATTCTAATAATATGAAGTGCGGTTCTAATAAAAAGTGATCTGAACTTTTTTTTTTTAATCCAGATATCTGCATCCAATGCATATTCACTAACAAAAATAAGATTCTTCAGTTCCTTTGGTTGTATTACGAGAGAATTAAAGAATTAGAGAACTAGAAATCACCGTGACAGTGGCTTTTCTTGTGTTTTCCATATCCTACAGAATCTTTTTTTCCCCTCAAAGTTTGTATAGTATCTTATAACTGAAATCAAAATATCTATCAAATGAGCTGGCACAGCCTGTGAACTTGTTATTTTACATGCTGGGTGCCATTCTATGCCTCAGTATCTCTCTCTGAATTACCTCTTCGAAAAAATGCCTGATGTTTAGAACCAACAAAGATAAACTGGAGACAAGACCTAAAGAAGCTGTGTACCTGCCTCATTGTTTTACATTGTGTTTGACTCTCAAAGCTAATGAACACCACTCATAAGTGAACACTGATAACTATTTCACTGTGGCTGTAAACAGGCAAGGACATAGACATAAAAATTACAATGGTGATCTGCCAATCTGTTGATAAAGCCATTTCCTTTGGGCAACGTGTTTTGCTATCACTAGCAGCTTTGATTATCAGAGTACTGTGGAATTCTCGTTTGCAAAACAGTAAGTTTGATACTCAAAACCATGTGAGTCTTCAGAGATGCCATTTGGCCAGATCAACTTTCTGAAGCAAAACTGATTAACAGTCATTTACATGACATACCAGGTGAAGTTTAAGTACAAAGCAAGTCCCAATAAAGCCCAAGTGCACAACCATAAGATAAAGCATGAATATTTTTCCTAAGCATGTGTCACTCATTACCACCCAGTACCATCTTCTGTTTAACCTTTTATTGCATCTGCTTGTGCCAGTCACACATACACTCTTTAAGACTGTGTAGTTTTTCCCCACTTTCTATGTAATGCTTTTATTTTTCTTATGTGATGTTTTTACTTTTCAATGCATTAAAGGGTATTGTTGCAGCCACAGAACACTCCTACTGCACTTGTCTTTTCCCAATATGCAACAAATAGTATTAAGACAGGCTTCTCCTGCCCACCTGCACACAACCTTTCCTCTAAACATGGCTTTCCAGGAGACTTGATCTCCACACCCTGAGTTTACTGCAATCTGTCTTCCCCTGCCTGCTCAATTGCTTTTAACCAGTGCTCTCACTCTTTTCTCTTCTTAGAAAGGACAGTCTAGGAAGAGGTTAGTCTCAGCAACAGCCCTGCACATAGACAGGACATCTTATACTATGTAACCTGATACATCCTAGTACCAAAGGTACTAAAAGGAATAGAAAGTGAAGGACTTCTATGAGGGTAGAAGGAATAACAGCAAGTTCTCTCTCTCTCTCTTTTTTTTTTTTTTTTTTTAAGCAGTGTCATTCTGAACAGAAACATACAGGAGAAAGTTGAGAACAGGGAAGTACACCTTGTGTGTAAGACACTGGCACACTTGAAGTGAGACACTTGGGTAGGTCACAGAAGCAGCTCCACTCCCTCTGCGCTCAATCTTTTTTCCCCAAGTGTCGCAGAGCAGAAGAAGGTAGTTCCCAGTCAACAGCAGGGCCAGTCAGGCTCCACATACTGTCTCTAGATCTGAGTGCAACTAAAAAGGACATGGCTGCTAGTTGCAAGGCAATGAAGGGGGCAGAAGCCAAAGGCGGCAGCACAAATCCTAGTGCAGTGGAGGCTTCCTATCAAGGGGACACCAGCCACTGGTGTCAGTGTGATGACACACAGGACAGAAGAGGAACTCAGTGAGGGAGAGGAAGAAGCAGTGGCAAATGAAATCCAGCCTGGTCATGGGACCTTTTCTTCAGGCACAAGATACCTCCTCCAGCTCTATTATGAAGATCCTTTCCCCATGTCCTTAGCCCCTCTCACCTTCTGCCTCTTATCATGGCTGTTGTTCAGCCTGCCCAGATCTACATGGTACCCAATCCTTCCAAACCTTTAGTTCCCCAGTACTGGTATGGCCCCTGTGCTCCTGTCCCTCCAGCCTCTTGGTCCCCATGTCATCCTAGAGGCTGATAGCAGCTATCCTGCTATGCTGTATCCCAGCACAAATATGGTACTTGAAAAATGTAAGTCAGTGCCACCTGGAATAGGGTTCTGCTGCAATCAGTTGCTACTGCCCAAGGAATCAAAAGAAAACAGAACTGGCCAAACTGGCTGGACACTTGAATTCAATTACACAGCTGAAGCCATACACAAATAAAACTGTTATACTCCAAAGGAAAAAAAAAAAAAAAATTACCAGTTTTCTAGTGAAGGACAGAACAGCATCAATTTCCACAAATGAGATTTAGTCATAATCAGACAGGGAATGATTGCTCTTAGTCTATGCTATGACAAGAACATGCAAGTCACTTCTGATGGCAAGGCGGAAGGGACCTGGTGCCCTCATCACATCCCCACTACCAGAACTGATCCCTTTCTCCCTTCTACCTCTACATCATCAGCACACAGCCAGTTCCTCATTGGCAAGCCATGGGGTATTGATTACCATCCACACTCACCCTTGCTCCAGGCTGCACCTGATAGATGAGCTAGAGCTGTCTGTCTAAGAGCTGCAGCCCCACACTGATTACTGACAGGCCCAGCACTGCCCAGAGAGGACTTCACTCCGCCCACATCCAAGTCCACTCTCTCCAGCAGAGCAGCAACATCCAAGATCAGTGTTCAAGCTGCTGTTCTCTCTTTTAAAGAAAACTTAGAGAGAAAAGCAGCTGTGAGCCAGGAAGACAGCCAAGTTTGTTTGCCCTTGAAAGGTGGTGGTCACACACAGTGAAAGACAAAATGAGCCAAGAACTCCTAAGAAAATATATTCACCCTAGTATCTTCTCAAGGCATTAGTCAAAAACTCCACAAGTTGGGCAGCAAGATACCACTTTCACAATCCCGAGGTAATATTTTTGTGCTTTTTCAACATAAATAAACGAAACCCTAACATAAGGGCATACACATTGGCAAGGAGGAAACACCTTATTGATGAGCTGAGGTTCCCTCTTGCTAACATATGTGTAAGTCAAGTACTTTCTTTACTTAGTGCCAGAAATGCTCTCAGAATTAATATAGTGGCAACTTCTATATGCAACAGTGTCAGCAAAGGTGGCAAACATCTGTGCTTAAAATAAGTAAGTTTGAGACAAATACTGAGATCATGAATGAGTTAATACATACATGTATACGTTTGGCCCAATTGCAATAACACCCATAGGTGACTCTTGCCAGTCAGCAGAAGGGCATTTCCACAGAATGATACCTTGGAAAATAGACGAGACAAGGGCAAATAACTTGGAGAGCAGGAAAAATGTTTTCTCCCTGAGGTCACCCCTAAAGTGGGGAAAATGGAGTCAGAGAAGCCTGGTTACCCACCACTTTCACTTGAAAATTTCAGCTGGCGGCATTACTGCAGGCTATAAAGGGAGTGAAAGACAGGGACATCTTCACACTGTGAACCCTCTGGCCAGAAAAATCTTCTGGGTAGATGACAAAGCAGACAGTAAAGCACGCTTTAATTCACAGCATGCATGCAAATCATCCACCAGGCTACAAGGTTCCCCACTCTCCTTTGCCTCCTTCCTTCCGCCAGGAGAGCAGGCTGGAACTGTCCTCACTGTTTCCGCAGACACAGGCCATAAGTGTTGGCAACAGGACTGAGGTTCACCCCCTCACCCTGAGTGATGAACCACTCCACACAGGGTCACCAGTTTCAGTACATGGTTGCCATGTTTCTTGCTCAACATCTTTGTAATGAAAAAGAGAAAGACAACCTCGGGGATCCTGGACCAATGCTCCGGCTGCCAGCACACCCTGAGGTCCATATCTTCACTCCTACTGCAGTCGAGGCTGACGAGATTAAACAAATGCAGACATATGAAAGGCATCTAGTGAACTCATAAATACACATAAGACTATTCCTTTTTTGTATTAGTCCCTGATCTTGCACTGAATTTCTATTTTCTCCATTATCCACTATCTCAAAAACCAACCAACTCCACTCAGACAATCAAGAAAGCTATGCTACCCAGTAGGGAGCTGCTAAGATGGTTGTGAATGTGGAGAAGTTCTTTATTACCACTGTGGCTCTGTTCTTCAAAGAGATACTCTTCCAAGGCTTCCATTTTTGTTCAATTGAACTGGATCATTCAGTAAGGTTTTCTCACTGAATTAAGAATATAATCAATAACATATTTGCTACAGATGGCTCCCTAGATGAAACATCAGCAATTAGAATCAACATAACTGATTAGTAAGAGTCAAGCTGTATTAAATACAGGGCAAACAATAACTCTACAGATGTTCGTACCTGATGGCTACAGGTTTCAGAAGAACACGAACCAGCACAATTAGTGGAAAGGCTGAGCTGGGGTAGAGCGGGTAGGAAATAGTATTGCTACTGCTGTAAAATGCCTTTAGCCACTGAGTAATCTAATCGCTGCAGTGACACTCCTTTTTTTGTAAAATACATAAAAGTAGCAAAACACTACCAAAACAAAAATAAAAGCCTAAGTGAATGGAAAAGAACAGTGGAAAGGGCTGTAACTCAATACCATGAGGTGCATCATTTATGGGGGATGTGAGGAATGAAAATAACTGTTAATATTATTTACATTCGTAGCTTACATTAGACATAGGAAAAAAAGGCAAAGGAGAAAAAAAAAAGCACTAGGCAATGAAATTTTAATAGAAGTTATATATAACTCTTAATAAAAAGAAAACAATCATATGAAAAGTAGGTGAGCTAGACAAAGGAGAAATTAATGTAGGGGAAAGAAAAAAGAAAAAAAGAAAAAAGCTGAAATTGAGAATTGTAATATAATTCTTCAGTACACAGTCTAGAGAACAGAAAGATACCCCAGAGGCTCTTTATATTCTGAATACCCAGAGGAAAGTTAAGAAAAGTTAGACTGGAAGAGACATTCAGAGGATATAGAAAGTGCTAATCAGAAAGCATATGAGCAATTAACTAAGGCAAAGAAATGCACTCATGTAGACCATGCTAAACTCTGAAAACCAGAAAAAAATGGGACAAGTAGCACTCCAGCCAGACAGGGTTCTGAAATATTTTCTACCATGCCACAGGGTACATATTCATCTGGAAACACAAATAGTAATGATGGGAGCTAAAGAGCTCTGTGCTATCAGGAATATAGTCCTGAATATGATAGCTCATGTATTGGGGGAAATAACAGAAGAAACCAGCCAACAGCATAAGTAAAGGCAAAAAGTTCCTCCACAGAATTGCCCAAGGCAATTGGAAGGGAACATACCTGTTCCTTAAATCTAAAATCCTCACATCCCACATGTTGAGGTATATATTTCTACAAAAAGGGATTTACATTATGAGAATGCCAGCAGAGTTTTATCTTACGACTCAGGCCATTTGAGTGAAAATTTAGTCAATTATTCTTGATAGAAATAGCTTCATACTTTTTTTGTTTCAGGGACTGATTTGATTCACTATGGAAATTTAACGAGCAACACTAACTTCCAATGGAAATAAAAAAATTAAAACTCTGAAGACTCTTTCCTAGTTCATGATGGTATCTGTTAAATTCATTATTTTAGGAGATTAATTCTCTTTTTTAAATTAAGGCATTTACAAAGTGACAAAATCTTCAGGGTTTCCTCCCAACCCCTATTGCTTCAGCTCAGATAAAAAAATAGCATCTGTTGTACTCTGAGGTCTTGAAGTTAGTTCAACAACTCCTTTAGGAGAAATCTATCAATTTTATTCCTGTTTGTGTATCTGTAATTAATGCCATGAATTTTCATTAAAAGGCTATGGTTACCATTTACTTGGGAATGGGTTTATTTAAAAATAGAATCTTAACATAAAATTCAAGAATATAAGGGAGTAAGCTGCTGTCGCTACACCTTTGTAGCACGGAAATGACACTTCCATAATAATGCTGTCCTCTTAGGATGCAGATGGAAGCAACGAGTGGCTATTTTCATCATATATAAAAGTAAATTGTAAAAGTTAATAGCTAGTGATATTAAGACATTGTAATACCATTCTCTTTTTAGCTCACTCTGAACAATCAGTATTAATTGACAGTACTACAACTAGCTCTTTCAAAAAGCAAAGGCCTCTTTGAAAATAGAGCTAATTGCACTGGACGCATAATTTGTGAATTAACTTCTTAGATAATTTAAACCATGGCCAAGCAATAAACTTCCTCAAAGCTGATTATTTCAACGTTTAATGCATCTTAGGCTTTCCAGTTGCATATGAACTTCACACATTCATGGTACACATTGAACTTCTGTTCTATTCTGTCTAAATTGAAAATGTTCTAAATCTTGCCATAATACACAATAACAGACCATGGTCACTGTGACTGATAATTTAAAATGAAATTTCCCCTGCCCCAAAATATAGACACTGAGACTGTACTTTTAATAATTTGGCAGTAATATTAACTACCCACATCTGAAGTACCAGTGCTCATGACAGTTTATTGGGGCACCTAATGAAAAAGTGAGCAACAACAAAGCCTAATTGGCTTCGCTTCCCGCTAGAAGGACAAAGTGAGCTGCAAAATTCCAGATACCACTGAAGTCAAACTGAAATTCACAGGAGCTGTTAATGCTTAGCACCTCTCAAAAATGGGTCATTTGTTAAAGCTTGCATATCACATTAGAAATAATGAATCCACTCCCTTTAAAACAGGACACAAAACCTAATTTATCTTTAAAGCCCCCCCCCAAAAAAAGATATTTAAAAACCCCATTGAATTCAAAGCTGAGAGCTCTGCTGAACAGAATGCAAGTACCCACATACCCAAATCAACATGTGCTTACATATTTTGCTGACGAGATATCTGTATTTCTCCCTTATTCATTCTGCATTCACTTCTGCCTCAGCTACAACCCTACTCCCACTGATGCTCCTTGTCCTTCCTCAGCTGTAGCGTTGCTCCCTGTTGCACACACTTTTCCCACACTTGTTGAATTCTGCATGTGATTCCATGTTTTCCTTTTTAGCCAGGTAATAGATCAGGTGTACAGAAAAACTGCTAATCTTTATCTTCCACAACCTTTCTAGACTGAAGCCTTTTTAGAGGGAGGTAGGAATAATGGCACGATCCTTCAGCATCGTATTGAAATCCTCTAGTATCCTTTCTACACCAGGAGAGAAGAGAGCGGGGCAGTTTACAAATACTGAAGGGTTTCCTTTAGACCAGCCTAGAATTTATTAGTGGGCAAGAATTTCCTTCCTGCTCAGAGGTTGGCTCCAACCCTGAACTTTTGTGTCATCTGGCAGAAAAGAGAAGGCAAGAACTATTCATCCCAACAAGAATCTCATGAAATGTTATTGAGACAAAAAATTGCCACCAAACACTTCAAACACTGGTATGTCAGGTGAGATACATGATAGCTGACACTGTAATTTTGATTATATATTAATGACTTTTTTTAAACACCAAGTATCTTTCATTCAAGCAATATATTTGATACCTTCTGCTGACTCATCTGAATTTGAATATGCTTTCTCCATACTCACATGTGCATACAGACACATATAGACATGCAAAGATTGAGAACACTTCTAAAGTTATTTCTATAGCTCATTAACTGACTGAATTTGCTGGAAAAGACAAGACGTTATTAGTCAGAACAAAATTCTGGATGCAGTGAATGTTAATACAACCTCCAAATGAATCTAGCAATAATACCATCAGCATCAGCTAGCCTTAAAACCAGATCAGCTAGCAAAAACTGAGTCCCAGTTCACTGAAGGGAGAGAATCATTCCTCCCTGTACTTACAATAGTACAGGGTAAGCTGAATCTCTGAACTTTCTTCCTATCTTTGTGGGTGTCAGTCTCTTTGTGGGTGTCAGTCTCTTCCCCCAAGTGACAAGGGATAGGACAAGAGTAAATGGCTTCAAGTTGAGCCAGGGGAAGTTTAGATTGGATATTAGGAAAAATTACTTCACCAAGAATTATCAAGCATTGGAACAAGCTGTCCAGGGAAGTGGTTGAGTCACCATCCCTGGAGGTATTTAAAAGACGTGTAGATATGGCACTTAGGGACAGGGTTTAGTGGGGGACTTGGCAGATTAACAGTTGGACTTGATCATTTTAAAGGTCTTTTCCAGCCTAAATGATTCTATGATTCTGTCATTCCTGTGGAATCCTTTCAACAGTCAGGTTCATACTCATTTCTCCAGTTTTCACTACTTATAAGTTGAGTAACCAGCATGCGTAACTTTCACATAAATACATGCCTGCCCTCTTATTAACCACACTTAAACATCAGCAAATCCAGCTGAATTTTGCCCCTGCTATGGATTTCTGTCTACATGACTGTTATCAGCATGAGCTTTAGAGGGCTTCTTTAAAAATTAGGGCTGAGGGCTTTTTTGGACCACAAGAACAGAACATGAAGAAAAATTAAAAGCAACAAAAAATTAAGGACATTTTCCTTCAACCCTTCCTGCCAATCACAGTAAATTCTGCTTTAGTAGGTGTTCCCTCCACTTTTTCTCCTGAAAAAACTGAAAAAGCTACATGATGCATCAGCACTCCTGCAAACTGTTGTTCTGACAGTCTATTGCCACTTATAGCTAGAAATACCCTTTCCAGCCTGAGATTTTGAGCAGGATTCATGCGGACAAACAGCCTGCAGGACAGTAGGAAACAAATTTTCATCGCTGCATTTATTATACCATTTGTGTGATCATCAGTTATCTTTGAGTAGCCTTTCTTCAGCAGAGATACACCTGGAATCGTAACTCTCAAGTCCATACAGGTAGCAATAAACAATCATTGGATTAATATGATTTTTCCAATACTCTTCAGATGTTCAGAACTAATATCAATATCTTTCATTTATCAGCAGTATTATCTGGCTATACACCTCATTTTCTAAGACAAAATGTTTAAAAATATTTCCATGAACATATGCTGTGGTAAATCACATTTCTAAATTGACCTAGATTTAACATATTTGTATAATGTAATGTATCTTTTACAAAATGTGATTAATTCCTTCTCAGAAAATTGTGTTTATTAGCAAGGCCTTAGGGCGCCCAACAAAGTCAACAAGAGTCTTTCTCTTGATTTAAAGCATACCATTCCCTTACCATTCTGTACACTAAAAAGGACACTGCTTGCTGTGTCAACATAGCAAACGTCCAACAGGAAATAGTGGAGTATATGAAATAGCATATTTATTTGTAAAAATACCTTTAAGGAGAAAAGTTTATAGATGAGGAGAGAAAAGATCAATGGACAGTTTCCAGTTTCTCACTGCTTTGCTTGGGGTAACTTTAAAGGGTAGTGTACCTAAATAAGGTAAATACTGTCAGAATCAGGCTGCAAAAGATGCGTTATTTAGTGTCCTTGCATTTTTTTTAATCATACATTATAAAAAAGGAAAATTACAGATAATTTTAAACAAGAAATCCACTGCTTGACTTTGTAAACTAAGATGGCTTGCAGCCAAAAAACTGTGCCGATTTACACTCCTAGCTCAGTCCTTATTTATGTCACCAGTAAATTCACAGGGGTTCTGTATTTACTTGAGAATATTTTCCAAAACTGTTAAAAACAAATGCAAAAAATGGCTGTATCTTGAAAGATGTTTCTCAAATGTGGATTTTTCAAAGGTAATGTCCTTATTATTCATACTTATGTAAGGCCACATTTTCTGATCCCAATAGGGTGATTATTAAGGTCATGGTTATCCTGTCAAACAAGGTTTTGATTTTAAACCTTGACCAACATACTTATAATTTTATGAATTCTGCCCAGAAGTTAGGGCCATGCTGACCTTTTCAGAGAAATTATATGTCAAAGGAGAAACCAATTCTGATAGCTTCCCGCTATTAGAAAAAAAATCATGTTCCAAAAACCTGCAATCAAGTTGAGCCTCTGATGTACCAGCAGAGTTACATGACAGCATCTGTGTTAAAATGAATCATCAAAAGGGACTAGTGAAAAAAACATTGCAGAAGAGTTTCTCCCTCTGCAAATGATTCATAAATCTAATCTTAAGGAAGAGAGAAAGAAAAGAAAAAAAATAAAGGATAAAGGTAGAAAGTTGTGCATTTGGAAGGTAAGAGGCCAGAAGACATGAATCATGGAATCATAGAATGGTTTGGGTTGGAAGGGACCTTAAAGATCGTCTAGTTCCAATCCCCCTGCTATGGGCAGGGACAATTTCCACTAGGTCAGGTTGCTCAAAGCACCCCCCCAGCCTGGCCTTGAACATTTCCAGGGAGGGGGCATCCACACCCTCTCTGGGCAACCTGTTCCAGTGCCTCACCACCCCCACAGTGAAGAACTTCCTCTTTACATCTTATCTAAATCTAACATCTTTCAGTTTAAAACCATCACCCCTCATCCTGTCACTACACTCCCTGTTGAAGAGTCCCTCCCCATCTTTCCTGTAGGCCCCCTTTAAGTACTGGAAGGCTGCTATAAGGTCTCCCCAGAGCCTTCTCTTCTCCAGGCTAAATAACCTCAAGTCTCTCAGCCTGTCCTCATAGGGGAGGTGCTCCAGCCCCGTGATCATCATCGTGGCCCTCCTCTGGACCAGCTTGAGCATGTCCATGTCTTTCTTACACTGGGGGCTCAAGAGCTGAACACAGTACTCCAGGTGGGGTCTCACCAGAGCAGAGTAGAGGGGGAGTATCACCTCCCTTGACCTGCTAGTTACACTTCTTTTGATGCAGCCCAGAATGCGATTGGCTTTCTGGACTGCGAGCGCACACTGCTGGCTCATATTCAGTTTTTCATCCACTGATACCCCCAAGTCCTTCTCCGCAGGGCTGCTCTCAATCCAGTCATCACCCAGCCTGTATTTATGCTTGGGATTGCCCTGACCCATGTGCAGGACCTTGCACTTGGCCTTGTTGAACTTCATGAGGTTCTCATAGGCCCACGTCTCAAGCCTGTCAAGGTCCCTCTGGATGGCAGGGTATGCTTTTCTTTGAGTACTACCGTTAACTTTTTGATAAGTAGTTGTATACTGGCTATACCTGCTCAGAAAAGGAAACATTGCTTACTATGGTGATTATGCAGAGCTTTATGATAAATTCATTTAACATGCACCAATTTTTCCTCCACTTCAATACTATTCACAGATCAGTCTAAGCAGAACTCATCTAAGATGCCAGACCTCTAAAACAGTCTTCCTACAAATGCACACCAAAGAAACACCTACCATTTTCCTTTATATCAGACTGGCCAGAGACTGAAGACAGGCAATGTTCAGTCCTCATCATGTCAGAATTACGATTCCTCTGCCATTATTCCTATTGGAATTAATAAGGCACTCCTACAATAACACAGTAACTAGCAAGAGCAAGGGAAGCAGAATCTGGCCATTAAGGTCTAACTTTTAATTAATCTCAGAGTTTAAAGTAGAACTTGCAAACTACTAGAAAGAGGACATATTTGACTTGCGGAGTTAAATACACACTAGTCTCAGACAACTCTAGGGTACAAAATTCTAAAACTGTCTCATTTTAGTAAATAAATGAAACACGTTATTTCTAAAGATTTTTATGAAATTACTAAGTGAAATTTTCCTTTCAGCCTCAGTCTTGTGCTGTTGGAATTACGATTTGTCAGACTTTCTAAAGCATTTTTAAAAACAATAGCCTTAAAATGTTGTGGTGTTTTGCTGTTTGTTTGTTTTTTCACTTTGTGTGTGAGAGTATACAATTTGTCTGTTGGGATCTCTATGCTAAAGACAAAGATGCCACAAGTAGTTCACAGACCATCCAAAACCATGTAAGTAAAGCCACCAAATATTTCCTATAACTGATAGTTAAACCACTAGATTTTCTAAGACCACTGTTCCCAAGAAGTAATGGCTATACCAGAATTTATCTCTAGATGCAAAGCTTTCTTGATCAGTATGTCTACTTAGTAACCTCTGGGTCTGCATGTGTAAAAAAACCCCAGTAATTACACATCTTATTCCACAAGCAGTTACTTCTGGGGTTATTCTATTCTCCTGCAAGAACAGGATTTGAGCTGCACATGACACTTGCAGGAGTCTCACATCCTATGTTAAAATATTTCTCCATTGCTTAGTATTTACAGTGTCATTGCTGTAGGAAATCATGGTTAGAGGAGAAAGATCAACCTTCAGGTAGGAAGAACAAACTTCATTACAGCTTTGGATATTAAAAATACAGTCCTATGTACCTACTTAGGAGTATAACTGCACTTTTCTCTCCCCAGCAACATTCATTCAGTTTGGTTTGACCGCATCAGCCAGTGCTGCTTTTTCAGGTGCAAGCTTTGTATTTATCCAGAAATACATGTTGGCAAACAGATATGTTGGATAAAGCCATGCAGAGCTATCAGACTATGCAAAACTTGATAATATTCTATAATAATTTTGTTTTTTGGAGTTCAAGAGGTGACTCCGTAAAGTAAAGAAGAATGTGTCCTATACTGATCCTGTGAGAAAACTACAGTCACTACAGAATATATCTAACATCTCTGCAAACAGCCAGAACCATGTGGTACCAATTTCATGAAGCCCTCAGTTACCTTAAGTTGAGATAGGCTTACCACTTCTGTACAGATGAAAAGAAAGTCACACACAAAAATAACAGGATATTGTCTTTGTTCCATTCCTTAGTCTGAATGATCAAGGATGATCAAACTCCATTTCCAGAACTGCAAATCTGGAAATGCGATCACTTGCCTACCCACGAAACATGTAAAGCACTCTGAGATCCTGAGATTAAAGTGGCCTCAACACACCATAGAAATAACTGACACAGAACACTGTAAAAAACAGAAGAATAAATGGGTTAAATAAATGCATTCAAGATAAATCTATTTTATAGTTATGATGCTATTAAATACCCTGGTTTAGACTGCAACCTCTTATTCTGGAAGTTTCTTAACCAAAGACTGAGAGCCTGGAAGAATATTTCAGAGGAAGGTCACTCAATGTCCTTTCTCTAAGTTGATGTAATCACCAGAGACTAGATGACAATATGGAAGAGCCTTTGATCCAACCCTGTATGACTGCTCTTATGCACACACGGAAGAAGTATACTGTATTTCATTTCTGTTGCACTATATTTTTTTAAACTTACGGAAGAACTACAGTCAGAGTTTTATAAGTATCCACATATAGAATTACCTGTATATATCCCACTTTGCCATACATTACAGATACCATCACAGAGCATGGTGGTGTTCTATGTTGTCATAAGAAGCCATGTAAAGTAACAAACTTAAGATTTTAGAGTGTATAGAAATCACGCACTGAAAGAACTTCTTAATGGCAAGGCATCTGTGGCAGCAAAGCAGGAAATAAATCTAATGTATAATATGCACTACAGTTGTTCATCATAAGCCCCTGGAGAAATGACAGAAATATAAAGCAGTTCACAAAAGAAGTTTGTGTCTTGGTTATGATGGCTTCATTTATCAACAAACAAGTTTAGCTCCATGACAAGACTACATTAAGGCAACTATTAAGCTAAATGTGACCAAATGTTATTTGTTTTACCTATCAAAACCTATTACTGTCAGAACCACTGTCAACATCACAGGCTTGGAAAGAGAGACTCAAAAGCTGGTTGTTTTAAACTATTCCTTTAAAAACACAGCACGGATAGAAGTTTTTTCCCTTACCTTGTGCTACCTTGACAAGCCAGGAAATAGAACAAAAACCTCAAAAAAATTAAAGGTTAAATCTTTGTCGTAGTTGAAAACAACCCTGGGGAGAATTATATGTACATCACTAAATCACCAGTGAACATCTGTGGATATGCTGAGCTGCCTGACCACATCAACATAGGGCCATTGCTAGGACTAGCTAGGGGGATACTGCTAGGATGGATAGCTAAAACTGGTCTGCAGACATAAGATGTTTGAAACACCTGGTTTAGTATTATCCACAAAATTAACTTACATGTTATTTATCATTTCTTCCAGACCACAGAGGGACAAGGGACATCTCTAGCTGCATCTAAACTACCAGTTGCTTCCTGGGTTGATGCGAGTAGACTTTGTAGGGAGAAGGCAGCAAAACAATTTGGAGGGTGGCTCATAACACCTTTTAGCAGCAGGCCCTGCAGCAAACTGCCCCCAGCATTGCACCTGTGCTTGATCTCAGCAGGAACTTGTTGCCTAACTCCAGGATGCAGCCCAGAAACAAAGTAAATTCTACAAAATGAGGATGACCAGAGGACCAGGAGATGGATAAAAGATGTGGAGAGTTGGAAATGAACAAAAATGTGCAGATAAAATCATTTCTGTTAGGCACTAACAGGCTTTATTTTCCCTGATTGGCCTCACCTGGGACCCACCCCCGCCCTCTGCCCGAGAGCCCCACTGCAGCTCTGGCTGGGCTTTGGTGTACACGTACCTGTCTCTGGATGGGCCTTGGGCCTCCCTTGTAGTTGTGTCCCCTTGTGGGATTCTCTGGATGGACCTGGCTCCTCACATGCCACACTTGGGGCTGCTGATAATCCCCTAGCCTGGACCTGCCCTCCGTGCTCAGTCCCATGGGGCTGTGCTGGTGAGTGAGAGGTGCACCCTGACTGTTGGTCATCCCAACTCCCGGCTTGTGCCCCCTCTGGGGACAGCTCCACTTCCACAGCTCCCTCATGGGTCGCTCCAGCTGGTGGAGCTGTGTACCTGGCCCTCAGGCTGTGCAGGATCCACCCCAGAGCCCAAGGGCCGTGGGCCTGGCTCCCAGGGACCCTGGGGCTCCTTGGTCAGCTTTCCTGTCCCACACGCCCCTCCGGGGCTCCTCAGGGGAGGCTCGGTTCCTTCCCTGTGCCTGGCTTCAGGGACCTTGGCCTGGCTCCATGGCTCTGACCTGGCAGACCCCAAGGTCTGGGGAGGCTGTGGAGGACACCAGGAGGCTTTAGTGGCTCATGGACCCTGATGCCCCATTTTACATCAGGCTGGGGCCTCCAGCCTTGCCTGTGCCATGCTGTAGGCATGCCTGCACCCAGCCTAATCCCTGTCCTGTCTCCTGGATGCACTACAGACCTATGCCATTGTTCTCCCTCCTGCTGCTCCCCAGCAGCCTCCCTGGATGGGCCCATCACCTGCTCAGGGCTGCCCTGTGGGGCCTGCTGCTGCCACCAGCCTGTCAAGCTGCTAGGGTCTGTGCTGGGGCAGCTCCCTGCCTGCCATGCCCCAGTCCACCAGGCTCTCCCTGCCCCTTGGCTATGGCTGTAGGGGTAAGGCATTCTCCTTAGGCCTATGGCTCAGGATCCTGATTAGGAGGAAATGTGAGTTAAAATATAAAAGCTTCTTGCAGGACAAACTGGTTTTGCCTCATCTGGCCCTTAAATGCTTTTGAAATGTGAGCTCAGCCCAAACCCAGGGTCAGACACAAGGGCAGGTTTACTTAGGAATCAATTTCTGCTGTTAGTTTCGTTAAAAGCAACCCTGATTTCCACAACATGCAGTAAAACACCCTTTAAACAGTATCTATAAATTTTGAAATGTTTGGAGGACAAAAAATCCCTCTGTTGGTAATTTAGCTTGAGTATCTTCAGAGCACAGGCTGCTGCAGGGCCAAGCCGTGCCACGTACCATGCATCCTCCGCTGCCCCGCAAGTGAGACTGCTCTCTTCACAAGGTCTCATTTAATGCCTTGCTCCTGCCCCGCCAACAAAGTATTTCTATCAGCTTTGAAGTGACTAGATTTTTGTTTTAATAGTTCAGAGAAAGTATTCTGGGACCATCATTTCTAAGTGTTCAGGACACCAAGAAACAACGAGACAAAGTGACGCTTGCCATCTAGATGACGCTAGAGAGCAGAGGAGGGAAGGACAAACACATATATAAAAATAAAGCTATGGGGAAAAATTAATTTTCTATCCTGAAAGCAAATCACTTCCCAAAGCTGAATTGCAAGCCAGACAATTTGCTGAGGTGGCTCTGTGCTTGACCTAGCTGGAGCCAGGCTTCTCCTTATCGATGGCGTTCTGTCCAGGGGCAGTGCAGGTGACAAAGAGAAGCGGGTAGCTGGCAAGGGAGCAGTGTCATGGCCCTCGATACTGTAAATTTCCCTGGCAGAACTAATCCAGGCTGGCACAGGCAGGCACAATTAATGGGAAGTGACATACCTGTGATCTGATAATAAGGTAACAGAATAGAACTGTCAGAGTGCTTCCTGGGGCAATGATAAATGATGTCATCTCTATTTCAGGATGTTTCAGATGGAAAGCAAGCTTTAACCACACAAATTACAGGAGAATGAAAAGGTATTATACTCAAGAATAACAAAAAAGATACTAGGTTACTGTTATATTGCAGTCTTGCTATATACCACCTCATCATGCATACTGAAAATCTCTGTGCTCTTTTCCCTGGGTGGAACCTGGCTGAGCCCACAGGCCTTGCTCAGTATCTGGGTACATATCCATCCCAACTGTTATTTTGCTCTCCACATGGCTGATTCACAACGGGTGGGTTACAGAGTGGCTAGGAGCTACCAGACTCAGGTATTCTTTAGATGTTATTCATGGGATTCCCCATTTCTGGGTTTTTCAAGTCTACAGCACACGCTTTCCTGTGTGCTTTCTATTCCCCAGGCAAGGATGGCAATTTATATATCCATTTTGTAGCTGAACAGATCAGTCCAGACTACCAGCAAAGCCTCTAGACCTCCAGCTCATCCCCACTCTGCCAAGCCAAGAATGCTTATGTTGTGCAGCTGGCCAGGCAGCCAAACGCATGAATTGCTGGTGACAACTAAAAGGTGTGTCTTAGGTCCCACAATTGAAAGGTAAATTACAGTTCTAGCAGGGCTTTCGTCCTGTTGAAGAGTTACAATTGCTCCCTGGAGAGAGGGTCCGAGCCAGTGTAGACTAGCACTGGTGGGGGTGTCTACACACGGGCAGACACAGGTTCACACACCTCTTGCAACTCTTCTTGATCCTCATTAAGCAGTGACAAATACTTGGGAATTGCAGCTTCCATTGTCAGAATTCACACACTGTCCAAGAGCTCATGAATTCCCTTGAATCAGGACAACCCAGAAACTGTGGGGGACAAACATTTGTACTTGTGGTATGACACAACGGTTAAGAAAAGGCAATAAGGGGAAAAGATGACAAATGATATAGCAGCAAGCCCAGTATATTTCCATTATACAGGTTGCAAATTCCCAGAATGTTTGATAGGCTGTAAGAAACTATATTGACTTCCTTTAGCAGTCAGTAGGTCCAATTATATTGTTCTTATGTCTTTTCTCATGTTTATAAATTCTGAGTTTGCTTAGGTATTTGCTGTTGTCCAGTCAATCTTAAAGAAATGGGGAGCTGCCAAGATTTCATTTTTAAAAGCTAGCACTTACAGAAGCCAATGAAATAATAACCCGGTCACACATAGGGTGTTACATTGGTATTTTATGTGGCAAATACATCAATCCCAGAACAAATCATACTATTAATGAGGTAAAATATTCCCTTTGCAGATTAGCAGCTCCTTCACACCAGGAGGTTAAAAACACATACATTGTCCCCTTGCAAAAAAAGCATTGCAAAATGGTAGAACAACTTGCATGGTGTTTCTCCAAATTAGCTACTCACAAGTGCCTTACAAATAAACAATTCATTAAAAGGAATACGGCATGCATAGGAGCATACAGGGCATTAATAATTTCCCTTCTCTCTGAACCCCAGGGTGTTATGGCTAACTGAAGCATTTTCTGACTGTGAATTAACTAAAGAGACCATCAGAATCACAGGTCTTCTCAGCTACATCAAGACCCATGAAAACTGAGAGACTTAGGCTCCTGTTCTCCCATCTCATGCCCCTCACTGCATTGTCAACACTTTGCAGTCACTGTAATTTCCACTGTTTTCTTTGTCCCATGGGCACTTGTGAGTGCAGCATAGCTGATTAACGCACCTCCAACTCACCAGCTAGGTCTAGTTATGCTCTGAGCCAAGCAGAGTCAATGAAACAGTGCTGTAGCCAGACCTCCTCCCATAATACATAATTAGGGCAAAAGAGTGCCTCTGCCATGTGAGTTAATGAGCAACTATGCATTAACAACTTGACTGGCATCTGTCCCCAGCCTGCAGCTTGGCAGAAGAATCCCACCCACTGGGTTTGCCTTTAGCCCTGCATACACTGTGCCGAATGCAGCAAGCTGCCATCAGACACGTACCACGTGCGGTGCTTACCCCTGAGCACCTGTACGTGTTTCCCCACCACACTGTAACTGCTGCCAGTGACACTGAGCCAACTCCTGGAAGGGCATATTAGCTGGAATGGGACTATTCACGAATGAAGCGCTCTTCACAATGCCCACATCTTTTCTGCTTTTATCTAACAAAGCAAAACATAAAGATTAGTGTTCCAGTAACAGCCATACCAAAATAAACCTCTCAGAGATCCCTGGTAATAATGTTTACTCATACTCACAGAAATGAAAGCAGAACCCAGTCAACAAGTTTTCACTGGCAAGTTCCTGAAAGTTTTTGCTAACTGTTGTACTTTCGACTAACAAAAATATTTTGACAACACAAAACATTAATTTAGCTAGTATTTAGTGATCTGTTAATTTATTTTCAAGTCCAATGTGTCAAAATTATAATGCTTGGCAAACAGACATTTCTCAAGAGAAAATCCTAGTAGCAATCATTTCAGAAATAAAGAAAACATACTAATCTCTGGATATCTCATTACAGAACTCATCAGAATCAGCTAAAACATGTACTGTGTTTGAATGCACTGAAATGGCAATAGAGTGCATAAGCATATTATAAAGGCATTTCCAAGCAGCCTAGTGATGCTGACCTGAAGATCACTGTACACGGAGGAGTTAGCGATCCACAGAGCAGTTATCCTGGCATGGCAGGCACAGCTGTGTGCTGCAGTGCAGGTACAGCCTGGTGGCCTTCAGGTTGGGCTGTGCTGCACACATCCCTTGGCCACAGGATGAACTTAGCCAGCTAATTGTAACGAGGAGTCTGTCGTTAGCTCCCTCTCAGTACTGGCAATTATACCACCTGTGTGGCCTTGCCTTTATATAAAAGTGCAGCAACCGGTTCTCATGTGAACATCCATTTTGTCTGACAGTAGAAATGATGAATAGAAATGTTTTCTTGTACGAAAATCCTGTAAGAGCTCAAAAGACCACAGCGCTGGGTAACCTCTCCACTGATGGGACCCGCACAGCGTGCTGCACCCTGACGGAAGACGCGCCCGATGCTGCCCAGCCCGGGGTCCTCATCCTCCGGAGGGACGTAAGATTATCCGCACTTATCCTCTTCTGCCTTACAGCCTTAGCTCTGACAGACGGCGTTTTACGCGGCTCTTCACGTAGTCCGAGTGCCTCTCTTACCGGGACCATAACGAAGCACCACGGGCGGGATCCTACTGGAAACGCCGCTCTGGAGAGGGCAGGGGGTGCCGGGGGGGTGCGGGTGCCCGGCTGCCCCCCCACTGCCGCCGGGGTCCGGGGTTCTGGCCTAGGGGCTGGGCGCAGGGCAGGACCGCTCTCTCCCCGCGGGCACGGCTCAGGCGCCCTGGGGCTGGTGCGGTGAGGCGGCAGCCCGGCAGAGCGCGGCCGAGGCCGGCCGGGACTGAGGGGAGCTCGCCCCGCCGCCGCGGGGTGGCATTGCCCGGCCTTCGTCGGCCCCGGCAGGGAACCGCGTTCTCCCCCGCCGGGGAACCCGCCTTTCAGCGGGCGTCCCCGCCGCTGCCGGCGGAGCAGTGGCTTCCTCAATGGGGGCTGCCTGTGGAGGAGCGGTGCGGGACGCCGTCATCGCTGCGGGGAGAGGAGGGCAGGCTGCGGCCGAAGCTGAAGGCTGCTTGCAGAAAGGGGCTGTTGCCGGGGCTGGTGCAAAGGAGCCGCCGCCGACTGGGGGAAGGCACGGCGGGGTGTGGAGACGGCTCTCCTTTAGGCGGTGGTCCTTTTAGCGGCCCCCCAGTTCTCCCCGGTACCGGGCCGCACAGGGAAGAGGATGAGGGAACCGGGGGCCCCTCACCGGGACGCCTGGAAGGGGCTGGCTTATAAGTGGTGGGTTATGATTCTTCAATGGTTCATCTATTAGGGTGTCTAGACCCTAACTGGTGGAAATGCATCCCATTGCACCAAGAATAAGATGATGAATATTAACGGGGGGGGGGGGGGGGGGGGGGAAAAAAGGGGGG
>VYZV01029858.1:0-55426 GCA_013401275.1 Pandion haliaetus
GCTCTCTGAGCCATTCTCCAACATTTTCCCATCATACATCAGACATAAATCATTCCCTTACCTCACAGCCACTTCAATTTGCTTCTTTTTTTGACATTATTTTCGCATCCAGACAAACCTTCCCCGGTTACGAAGAAATTTTGCCCTGAGCATGGATCCCATGCTTCTTCCAGGGTTTATTGTGTTCAAAGCACAGGAAAAACAGGAACAAGGAGGCTAACATACAAGTTTAGCTGAGCAATTCCCATTTCTCGTTCCCGTTAGGGCTGATGTCCTTCCAGTCTCTGCATCTGAGAGACACCTTTAGAGATGTACATAAGTGCAGTGTGGATATTGTCTGGTGAGAACAGGCACAAATGGTCCCTCCATTGTACCTTTGTGCTCGTTATATTTTGTGCTTAACTGTTTCTGCATGGTCCACAATGCACAATTGTAGAAATAATTTCTGAATACTCTGTTAAAGGAAGTTACAGTTAAGTTAACAAAAAAAATTATTGAAAGAGTCACCATTGTTAGAAAGCGCTCTCTCTATGGGCAAGCATATGTATAGAACGAAGATAAAGGCTTGCATGCAACACACTGAGTGCTCTTGTATCTCACACTTTTGCAATAGAAAAAGAAACTCATTCCAGATAAACACATCTCTCTTTTCTGGAATTGTGCCAATGTGTCCACGTGACAATACCCTAACAAAAGAGAGAGCAGGAAGGCCACTTGTGAACAAGCTATATTGTTATAGCACAAGAACATTTGCTAGGTTAGCATATGTGGCTTTTTTCCCAGGTTATAATTATGGTATTAATCTGTGATGTAAGTTTATATGACACTATTTTAAATGGTTTCAGATGGAAATGGAAAATATTTAATTCCTGGTTGCATGGGAATCCAGAAACCCTAAGGGTTTCTAGAGAACCTGAAGGCTGTGGATTTAACAGTGCAGAAAAAACAGGTGTAGGCATACACCCAAAATAAGAAAAGTAGCTTCCCCTTTCAGTGTAATCGGTCAACAATAAAGCAAGTTAAACAATGTGATGGTAATAGTTTTGAAAAAGCCTCTTTGAAAGGTAAAATTTTAAAGTGAAATACCTCATCTTAGTGAACCCTTTAATTTAACTCCTTTACACACATCCTATGCCTGCACTCATTCAACAGAAAATTATTTTTACAATTGGGAAGCTTAAAAGTGCCACTTCCACAACCACTTTCAGGAACAAGAGGGATATTTTGAATATTGATTTAACATTGGGAATCTGAAGGTTAGGGCTAAGTGGAAGCAATCTAATCCTTGCTTAGAGAAAGGGGTTTTTTTCCCCCTCACATCTCTAGAAAATGAAACCTTGCCATGCTATTTAGCCTTTCACCACTTCTTATCAGGTGTTGAACTGTACTCAATTCAGAGCTGCTGCACCCATTTCAAAGACACAGTCTGTTCAGAGCCCAGTTTTTTCTTTCCATACACAAGACCATTGCAACTATATTACAGCTTTACTAAGCCCGTGAGTTTAAGTATTTTCAGCTCATGATTCCTGAATTGCCTTATTTTCTTTATTGCAAATTCAACATTGTTTTTTCATCTACTGTTGGCATCATCTGTCAGAGAAAACCTAGGCAAGAGCCGCTCCAGTGCTCCCTCCTTCCCCGTAACTTTCAGCTGAGATGGGAGAAGCTGCTGCCCTAGTCACATCCCCCTCCACCCTTTCTATACATACACTCCTGTGTGCCATCTGCCTCTATACTCTACTTGCTTCCCTTGCACTACCCTCCTGTTGTATACTATATTTCTGCCATGCCATATGTCCTCACACATCTTTCCAGTCTGGATTTTGCCATTTCCTTTTTCTTTTTTTTGGCTCTGTGACCCTTCCCTTCACTCAGCACCTCCCTGGTGCCCGTTGTTGTTGCCCACACACTCGTGTCCCCTGGCTCCCTGTCACGCTTCTCCCCGAGCATTAACTGCACTCAGATCCAGAGGCACAGTTGCAGCCTGCGGAGACATATTCAGGCTGCTTCAGGTACCCATAGCCCTTCAGCTCTAGTGGCACAGGGCACAAGATTGTCTAGAAACCAGAGTATCCTTCAAGAGGTCTCGAAGGTTTGCAAGTTGTAGTAACCACCACGAAGCTGCCGTGGCCCTCTAGTTAAAGCAGCTCAGATGTATCTTCCTGCTCGACACCTGCGTGAGCCAGCATAGGAAGGACACAGGAACAACCACAAAACCACAGATTAGATGCAAAGAGTAAATTTATTTTCCTTACCTCATCACCCGGGGGATCCCCGAAGCAGCACTCAGGCAGAGGCACACAAGCGGGAACACAGGCATTGCAAGCTCGGTCCATGCTAGAGGATCACCAAACCTGCTGCTTTGGCCTGTATATCAGAGATTCACGCAGGCGTAGTTTACCACTGTGCTTTGCTCTTTCCCACAGCAGAGCAGGAGTCTCAATCATGTTCGACAGGGTGCCTCAAAGTCTATCACAGGCCTATGTTATCTAAACACAGATGTTCTACTTGCAAACACACAAGACTAAACAACGATTAGTATGATATATGTGGCTTTCTACACCCCAGCTGCAAGTCACTTGAGCGTGTTTACAATCCTCCTTGCCAATCTTCTGTTATTTTCCCACAACAACGCTGCATTTCAGTCCCAATCCAGACATACCCCTAAGGAGTACCACCTTTCCCTGGGGGTTGATAGGCTTCACTTCCATTTGGGAGCGATGGCATCTAACCCATCTCCAAAGGGTACCTCATCTTACACTGGCAGCAACTACGAGGGTGAGGACACCTCATGATTTCAGTGCCACAGACAACACGGAGAAGTAGCAGCCACTTTGAGTAAGAATAAAACAGCTGCCTGAAAAAGGTTTACACCTCCCCTTACAGTTATTTTTAGCTTTTCCAATAGCCCAGGAAGTAAAAGGGGATAAGATCTGGGAAAGAAGCAAGACAGTATTTCTTAACAGACAATTAGATGGTCCCTCTTTTATAGTGTGCATTCATTTAACAAACAGGTTATATATAAATATATATGGTGTTAGTCTGTCCTTCAAGTCAAATATCCAATAGCTTATTATTACTGCTTATGATAGTGTGTGCGTGTGTCGGTCTCCTACACAAAATTCCATGTCCACATGTAAATCTTTCAAGTAAACATTACATGTTGGATTTTTTGTCTGTTACTATGGCAGAAGTTTGGTTTTCATACCTATTTTCTATTTCAAAATATGTAAATATTTACCCTGACAAACTAGCTTAAGGTAGAGCAAGATCTGGCATGCATGCTTTGGATCTTGGTTTTGAGCTACAGCAGAACTGGCCATAAGCCTTTTTGTGGGACTGAACTTCGAGACTCTGCTTTGAAACAGGATCCCTCTCCCCAAAGAATTTTGATTGTTTATGTTATGGGCTTTTGTTTCTACTACTCTGTAAAGTATAGTGCTAAGTCTTCGCAAGAAGTGTGAAGATATGCCACCTCCAGAAGCATGGAGTACCAAATGTGTGTTCTTTAAACACATCAACAAGATCAGGAAACAGCTGCAGAGACGGGATCGCAGAACACAGCCAGGCTAAATGAACAGCCACTATCCTGATATAAGTTCTTCATTAGCTGATGAAGCCAACTTAAGCCTACTATATCCAGTCTTAACTGCAGATCAGACATGAGAAGTCTAATTCAGGCAAGCTATAAATTACACTACATGCTCATTCTTTGTCATGATCTCCAATCTGTTCCTCTGGTGAAATCTTGGAAATATTTCTTTCACTACTATATTAAGCCAAGAAGATGGTATGGATTTTTATGCAAGTAATGATCCATTTTACAGGCTTGTGAATCTATCTAAATGCTGTATTATCAGACTTCAAGGTCTACCTTATAAAATGACATTTTCCACAGCATCTGGTGTTCCAGAAGAAAACAATGTCTGCTTAGGCCACATACAGTTCTTGAGAAAAATAGGATTTCCTACTGCTATGCCATCTTTGACATTTTCCTGAGGCTTTAGGATTAAATATAGCCAGCCTTGCAATGAAGCTGTCTCGGACTCTGCTTTTCCATATTTAAATGTTCCAGAAAGTTAGCTTCAAGATGTAGTAAGCCTGTTCGGTGGCACCCACAAGGTCAACTATTTTCCAGCATGTATTAAATATAGAAGAAGCCTTATTAAGCTGTCTTATTCTGCTAAGATCAAACCCAGCTGCAGGTGCATGCTCTCCTAAAAAATACACTACAAGTCTGACCTCATTCTCCGTAGCCAATACTAGCCCGTGCACAGAAGGACCATGAACTTGCTGGTATACTCACTGAGAGAGGAAAGCACAGCATGGAGAGGGACATTTGGGCAGAGCTATACTACAAATTGCTCCAGCGCTATTCTCTAGATGCTTTTGCCCTGCAAGGATCTCCTCCAGCTGCTTGTTTTGTACTCACCCACAGACCTGTGGTCTGCATCTTCCCCTTGCCCGTTCACACCAGAGACAAATTTCTCCATCAGCTGCAAGAACAAGCAACTAGTCTGAATTCTTTACACCTCTGGCCTCCTGCAACTCCATTCCCACGTTCCTAATGCCACGCTACAGATGTACAAATGGGTCCTCTGCATTGCTGAGCCAGGAGCCTGTGCTTCCTATTTTTGATTACCACCATTTCACTGGCTTTTCAGATGACTTAAAAGCATGATTTTCTTTCGGGCTGCTTCCTCCCTTAATGGACTCAGCACAAGGCACCGACCACCCCATCCACCAGACAGCTGAGGGCTGCAGAGGAGCTCTGTCCCAACGACAGCATTCACAGGGAGTCACGCTCCATCTGGTGCCTGTACCCCACCTGGGGGTCCTGTTGAGGGCACCACAGCAGCATGCTCTGTGCATCACGTTGCCAGCCCAACGGACTAAGAGCACGGGCATTAGAAAACCTTTGCAGCACCGAGGGAAACTGGATGTTTCCTACTTAGCTTACCCATCCCTTCTTGGGGTTTCAAATCCTGTTTTCAAGACTGCTACTGATAAAGCACCTCTCTGAAGCAATTAGCACAACTGCTGGACTCTGGCCTTTCATGCCAGCTATTACTAATCATTTACTTACCTGCAGCCAAAGAACTAATAGGTCTGTCTGTGAACTCCTTTGTGGCTGTTCCAGCATCAGGTTCATACAACTCCTCGTAAATCAGAACTAAGTTTTTAAAACTGAGTGTCCCTAAAGTGCTATTTCTTATGCCTGAAAAAAAAAAATCCACATAAAGAAGGAGAGGATATATGGCAGCTGACAGTAACAAGGGACAAGAGAGTTTATTTGTAGTCCATGCCAGAGGACAGTTACAGATATATTCGTTTTCCTCTGGAAGAGACTGTGTTTATTAAACAAAAAATAACTCTTCTAATGTATCAAGAAGGGATCATGTACAGCTTTTTTTTTTAATACAGATTTTGCCTTTGTAAAAATACCTTGCAAAAGAATTTTCTGACCATCACTATTCAGAACAAGTGCCAGCCAAGCTTTTATGTTTATGTTTTGTACATGTGCCAGTGTTTTATCACTCAGGTAAACAAAAGTGAAGCCCAAAAGCTCCCTGAAAATGGCAGAATTTAAAGAAATGTTCAATTGGGATTTTTCAATCTTCTTGTTGTTCTGCTAGAAAGGAAAAAAAGTAAAATGAAATGACCCATGCTGTTCCAAATCCACTGATAGCAAAGCCTGTCTCTGCTCCCCAAGAAAGAATTACTCTTGCAGGGCCAAGCTAGGCAGCAAACCATTACAGAAATCACATCCTTCAGAAAACTCATTTCACAAAGCAGTGTTTGAAGAGAGAGGATGCTAAGATTTGCCTTGAATTTTTGAGCATCAGGGGGCACACAACACTGCTGGTATCAACAGCCTTTAAGAGATCCAGGGTATTCCAAAATCTGAAGAACCATGATTCTTAAACCAGTAATTGATAGTGTCTCTCTATTTCTCTCCCTCAGGTGTTCACGAGATGCTGAAGCCTAGGCAGCAATGCAGATTGGAACAGAACTGCTTACCAAGATAGGCTGCAGTCAGTTTTCAGGCATTTTAGTGCAGGTCAGGGTAATTTAACTTTAGAAAAATGCTTACACTTATTTTTATAGAGCTTGTGGTCAGGTAGTTTCAGAAAGCTACGATACGAACATCTTCATGAAGGTAACAGGGATGTTTCAAATCACTTTATGAACTGGAGATAAACTTTAAAAGATTGCCAAGGAAATGGTGAGTTAGAAAATGGTGGTGATGTGACTAACTTCTCCTATTTTATGTTCCCACCAGTGTTCAAAGAACCAAAAATAGTTCTTTAAAGATTAACCTTTCAAAAGTAGTTTTCCAGCATATTCAATTTCTTTAAAAGTTTATTAGCCAAATTAGTCCTTTAAAATTCTGGTCTTGGAAGCAGAGAAAAAAGGATAAACAGCACTTTTCCTAAAGTTTATGCTGATTACACTCTATACATTTATATTTACATGTTTGTGGTCTTGGTACTCATCCTTCCTCAACATACCCTAAAAAACTGACAGAGTTGGTGTATGTGTGTGTATTTAATGTGTGTTGGCTAACTGGCTGGATAGGAAGACAGTAAAACTACCCTGAACCCTGTCCTTCCAGTTGTTATGGGTGTGACAAGTGGCACTGGCTTTGTCCCCAGTCCCTCAAAATCATCTCAACGAGGCTGGCAGCCCAACCCACATCTGCCTGACCTCCCGTCCCCTGTACTGCACTCCTCTGTCCGCAGCCTCCCCCCAAAAGCAAGGACTGTGCCCTACAGGTGACTTGGTGAAGCACAAATGTTAGAGGGGACCACAGGACATGGGGCAAAGATGTGAGATACCTCATCAGGCCCAGTTCATCTCTGCTGGTATAGCATCAACATAACTGGAAGGACCCCAGGCAAGTGAAGGCAAACCATGGGTTGCAAGTGACTTCAGTTCAGTGGCACAAGGAACTCCAGTTCATTCACAGGCCAAACACACTGTAAAGAAATCTACAGAATGAGAGAGAAAGCTGAAAAATTCAATTTTCACAAAGGAAATCAGAATGAGCTTCTAGAATTTCCTGCCAAAATAGAATAAATTAATTTGGGAAATACCAGTGCTGGCAATGAATGAGCTTCTCCAAGTGCAGATAAATGCTGAGTAAAACAAAAAACCTGTGGGTGATGATGAGAGGTCAAACTTGTATGCGGACCAGAGGAGCTGGTGGAAGAAGCCTGTAGCCTTGGCAAGGCTGAGACCCTGAACAGATCAGCGGGCTGGGAGCTGGGCAATGTGGGGTACCCTGTCTCCTGGGCACCTGCGTCACCAGGACTGCTCTAGAGCTGGAGACTTTACAGGAGAGAGCTCATAATCCTGAGGAGACTTGGTCCTTAGGACTTCCAGTCTCCTGATGCAACCCACCTCACAGGTGTCTGAAGGAGAGGTCAAGCTGGTAAAAACAGAGGCATGGTACAGTTTGCCCTGTAATTCTGCTGGTATCCTCCTATTTCTGCAGAACATCTTGTTGGGTTGTTATTTTCCATGGGAAGGATATTCCTGGGGGAATTTCTAACCGGCTGACCTTGTACATGTGCATTCACATGGGAGACCCCATTTGTGGCACCACTGGTCACACTGGCATCGCACCAGATTGCATCTGGGAATCTGATTCATAATTCAAGGAAATGTAGACAGCCTGGAGCTTGATTCTGGGAAACTGGGTTTGTTTTATTCCCTGCAGTTTGCTTAGCCCTGGCTAAAGAAGGTGCAGACACATTCCTTGTCTGTATTCATGCTGCTGTTCTTTGGCTTTTCAAGGTAATGTCTTTACGGCCTTTCATTCAGCATGAGATTTTGACTCTAGGTAGCATATATTCTTTTTAAAGTTATTGTCTGCTAACTATCACCTTAAATCCTGCAGTAAAACACAGGTTTTCCTCATGCTGTATAAAGAAATCTTCATTTCTCCCTCAGTATTACTGGCCATGAGGTACAAGGCTTATCTGTTTTTTGCAAGCAGCCTTTCAGCTCCCCAGTTCTTGCATTGCTACAAAGCCTCTAACTGCCTCTTTACTAAGGAACCTGTTAATGAAGGTAGTTAAACAGTTACTATATTTATATTAATTATTTGCATTACTTAAATTAGGCACATGCTGGCATATCTTCTTGAGTGCAGTTACCCACTGGTATAAAGCATGTTTAAAAATACAATTTGGGTCAGTAGCTTTGTATCTCGTGCAGTTATTGCAGTAAGGGCAAAGCAGGACGCTCCTGCGTTTGAACAACAGTGTTTAAGTCTGCCACGTCAGAAAAGGCAGTGGGAAATCTAGCTCAGTGGGCTAAAATTGGAAATAAATTAAGGGAGTTGGGAAATTATAATTTACACAGCATGACTAGGTTTCAGTCAAGGCAAGACACATCATTTACTTTGCCCCAACACTTGATGTCTTTACAGTTTGACCAAATGACTTTTATTTTCTTACCTTATTGATATGTCCTTTCGTTCTGTTACTTTGAAGCCAGCATTGGCAAGGACAACAAACAGACTTTCCAAAGAAGCTGCCAAAATAACACTATCCAAAGTGAAGTATGTACCTTTTTCCTCAGTCTGGATTCATTTCAGTCTAATGGAATGAATCCCAGTAATCAAACAGCTTGTTGTGAAGGTCATCCCATATTGCAACGTTTAATTAACAGCGCATATATATATATGCCTGTATATATAGATAGATAGATCTATATATATGTGTGTATAAGAGAACAGGAGATACCAAGTGGAACAAATGCTTAGTAGGAGTGAATAAATCAACTTGTAAAAAATGAAAGAACCTCCTCATTCTCGATTACTTGAAGTCTCAGTGGAGTCTGAGAATTGGATCATCATCAGAAATAAGGGCAAGGAGCATCACTGAGAGAGGCTACAAGGAATTAATTGCAAGCAAGAATGTTCTGATGCAAGAGTGACTGCAAATACAAGTCATTAATTTTTAAATATAACAAAAAGCGTGACGGGATATTAAGTCTCTCAGCACAGTGGAACCCAAAGGATTTTTGTTTAAGTCCCAACAGCAAATGTTTGCAGAGAAAAAAATGTTATACCGCTTTGCTGAACAGTTTGTATTTCATGAATTGCACTCTGAAAATGGCATAATTCATCATGTGAAGGACACAGAACAAACCAGAGACAAGAATTTCAGTTCAGGAAATTCTGGATGTAAGAAAGAGAATTGGAAACCATTGAAAAAGGGGAGGGAAAAAAACCTGTATGTGTATGCCATAGATATGTGTACATACATGTGAAAATACACTTAGAGATAAGATGTAAATCAATCACAAGCGATTCCAAACCATTCATAACCCACAGTTCCTTCTTTGGTCAAACTTCATTGGGGGTTACATCCAAGAGGGCAGGGGAATGAACTGTATTTGTAAGGAGTTTTCCTTTTGTGATTGTGACTGTGCCCTACTCCTCCAGTCTGTCTTCCTTGGGACCTGCTAAGCTGTCCAGGCGGACATCAACCCTGCCCTGAAAGCATTAACCGCTGCCCCAGGTCTAGGCTACCACCTTTATCTGCCCTCTCCTGGGGGGCAATGTGGCAGCTGAAATTGCTGCATAGCAGCTTTGCAAGTCATCTACGTCTGAGGATCCACGTGAGATTGCATCAATTTGCCATCCCCAGCTCCTTCTCCGAACTGCTCCGTGACGAGTCCCTAATTACAATGCTCCCTGGTGCAGACAACGGAGCCACTGTGATGCTCACGCGCACTGGGCATGACGGGGCTAAAGGAGAGGCTCAGCCCTGTGCACAAGTACTTCATCTGCTCCTTGCACACTGAGCACAGCGAGAATTTTACACTGACAGATCTCTTCATGCACCATGGCTGAAAATTTCTGATAACAGCAGCCTAAATTACAGATTAACTGATGTAACACGCAGAAAAGTGCTGCCTTGAATCATAAATATTTTATTAAAAGCATTTAATATCTATAATTGAAGTAATTTTGATTGCATAGTGCCTGGCATTATTTAATATTTTCACTAATAACCTGTATGATAATCAGCATTAGCTGATTGAGTTTTCAGGTGACATCAAGGCGGGAGGAACTGCAACTGAGTAAACGTAGTGAGAACTTAAAATGATCTTGACAGAAGTAAAGTGTGATCAGAAGATAACAAGATGTAACAGGAACAAGTGCACTCAAATCACTTCAGTTTTGCATTTTAGTTACTTAATATTATAAAGCCATTTACGGCAGCTTACAAGGGTAAGGATATATAAGTATTTTAATAACTGGTAGCCAATCACTGCGTAATGTAAAAAAATAAAGCAGGTGACTTCTAATTGTGATTTATAGTTATCTGTAACACCTTCTACTGTGCTTAAAATATCATACACTGATCATGCCCATAACATGCTTATACCATCTATTAACATCTATTAAATTGTTCATCATTCTCAATGTTTGGGGAATACTTTATGAAGAAACACACTGCAAAAGCACACCAAAAAAAGATTTCTAATGAACAATTCTAATTCAAATTCTAATTAGTAAAACCTGCCCTCAGAGACCCCTGTGGACAGATATACAGAAGCCAATTCCTCCCTGCCAATGCGTTAGGCAGGTTTTAGCAGGTTTCCCAGGATTTCTCAGGACATTTGCACAGTAACACACCTGCCTTCATCCTGTTTAGCAGGGGAGCACTGATTTCTAGGATCGGACCTTTTGCGCCTGACCAAAAATGCTCAAATAAAGAGTTCAAATAAAAGGTTATGTTAGCTGGGAAAATGACCGTCCTACAAACCATCTAGCCCACAACCGGTGAATTATCCGATCCCTTTAGTTCAGACATCTGGGTATGATACCTGAGAGGCAGGGCAAGTCTTAATTGCAAATAGAGCCTCTCAAATTATAGAGCTGCTGGCAAACATAAGATAAATGTAGGTTACATCTCCTTGAATGTATTTTTAAGTGATTAAACCTCCTCACTGCTATCAAGCACCACAAACTGGTATTGAAACTGTTCCTTTCACCATGTATCTGGCCTGGCCAGCCAGCCCATGATATTCCCAATGTTTGCATCCCACTTCCCCTCTTTCCCCACGCAGCGTAAATCCCTGGCAGAATCGCTGAACCACAGACTGGTGGGTGCCTGCTCACCAGATGACACTTCTGACCAAAATTTGGGAACAAGTGACTGGTGAGTGGAGAGAGGCAAATGATGGCAGTCATGCCAGGCACCCCTGCTACATGAGAATAGGGTTTTTACTATCAGCCGTGCCTTAAATAGCAGGGGAAACAAAACCCCATTTGTACATATGAAAGCACCGACACAGTTATAATCATCGGAATGAGACTAAAGAAACATAACAAAATTTGTTTTTATAATGTTTGGTTAGTTCTGATGGAAATTGTGCATTATTTATCCTCGGAAAAGAAGACTCTCTGGAAACTATTGTGTCTTTCCAAGAATCATGAATGTTCCTAAGTGGAGGAAGATACACGACTTCATATAGGTGTGACACTTTTCTTCATTATGCTGCACTAAGCACATCCACTTGTCCTGAATAAAATTAAAGCAAATATTTCTGATTCATGAAAAATATTTAAGCAGTACAAGTGCCTTCATAATAAGTGGCATTTAAATACAGAGCAATTTAAAAAATAGGCATTAAAGTTATGTAAGACAACTGCTCTAAAAACTGTCATTTTCCAAAAGCTGGTTTTGTCTGATGGAGACTTAGCCATTTATTATAAAGACTGAACAGAGACTGAATTAACGTTGTGTCTCCTTGCAGTGAGAAGTGCTAATCTGAATAATGTTCTCCAGGGGAATGCTACTTAGCATTTATATGAATATGGGAAAAATGATAATATGATAATTATCACTGGTTTTTTCCAAGCAAAGATCTTTCACAGAGAAATGCTCAGCACTGATTTAAATTTTTCCTGCAGCTCCTTTTTCCTCACAGTTTTATTCTGAACCTAGTCTCAAGATGTGTTAGACCTGCAATGCTGTTTTTCTCATGGGGTCCCTGCCTTTCATCTCCCTGCACTGCCCCTTTAGATTTCTAGAGACTCTGGATGTTTTTGTGGGATTTCCAAACTCGCTCAACACTTACCAAACTTTGGCCCTTTGAGCCAGTTATCGATTTGGTAGGAAGGGTGTTGGATTAACGCTGAGCACTAACTAAAAACCCACCTTTCATATTCAGCACTGGAGCGATTCAGAACATGCAACATATACTCTTTAGTAAGCTTTTGTAGAGACTTTGTTCTTTTTTGTCTGCTTTCTCTCTTGTAGAAAATAAGTCATTTCTGCTAGAAGGTGTATCCGTACTACAGAGTGCAGTAAAGTGTGGACAGCCCTGAGCTAACTGCAAGCAGGAGTTAGCCAGGATGGTGGCAGCAGTCCAGGTGCAGCTGCTATGACTTTGCCACAGTTAAGCTTCATCCGATCTGTGTACAAGTTCATTTATAATTGAGTAATTAGCTGCCATCCACTGAATTATAACATAGCCAAAGGTCGAAAGACTTCAGAAAAGAGTGGTGGTGGCGGGGAATAGGCACTGCGAAGCAAAAACTCTCAGCAATTCCAGACACAAACCAAGGACTGCTGTAACCACCTTGGACTGGGCTAGGTCACCTCCTGAGTTAACCCCTTCTTCTGCAAAAGTGCTAGAAATTCATCAACAGAAATCCTGCACGTAGTGTCTGGGACTACTCTCACAGTAGTGACAGGGCAGTAGTAACTTCTTTCTCTGTTTGCTCCCATTTGTAGGAGCAAAACAGCTTAGTAGATTGTCCCTTCAAGTGGTTTTTGTAGTCACTAGAGCATCTAGTAATAAATAAATATAAAAGCATCTTTTTGAAGTGAATTCAGGGAAAATCAGCAACAGGAATAGTTAGGTGCTAGGGAACTGCCATTAACTCCAGAAAGAGCTGTAAATTCTCTGTATTTCCAGACAATTGTCACGTACAGGACTTTCCCCAGGGTCTGAGCAGGAGAAACCAGCAAACATCCAGTTTTTATTCAGAATTTCTGGATTTTGCATGGATGCGAGAGGTGGTTTGTTTAAAATGCACTATAGCTTTCACAACCAGGCAAGCAACCATAAGCATAAACTTTCTATTTGGCAACAACTTTTAGCACTTTAATAGCACCATTTCATTTAACAAGTTATTGTCTTTGCTAGATAATGAACTGAACTGGAGTACAAACCTTTAGAGGATCTCGCGAACAAACAAAAGGTTGACCCTGACTTTATAGTTTGGATCAAACAGACAAAGGCATATACATGAGATGTGACTTCGTAATCTAACCAATCCTTTGCAATCTGGTATTTCACAGTGTCCAGTGACCCTAAGAAACCCTTACAAGGAGTGGGAGCCAGTGTGTCTAGATGAGCAAGGATGAACACAGCCTGATCTCACCCATCCTGCATACAGGGTTAACGTGCATGCTCAGGACAGTACCGTGTTGTGAAGTAACCGCCTAGAGGAAAAAATACCCAAGTATCCCATCCTGATTCAAGGGTGGACCAAAGGTCTACACAGTGTTGCTAGCAGTACTCTTTGGAGAATACAAACTGGTCCATGGAGAGGATTTTTCTGCCTCTATAATAGACCTTGCCGTAGAGAACTGTGGAAAAACACACTATGTTTGTGACCTTCAGCACATCCTTGAATTTAAAGTAACTGACTCTGATATTGCCATAGAAGGGGCAGAGCAGTAGAAAATACAGCCTGTATTTAGCACTGACCAAGCCAGGCAAACCACAATATGGTCTGTTCCTGGGGAGTAAAAATATATACATCCTTTAAGCTCCATTCAGTTTCTTTGCATTAAAATGAAATTAATAACAAGTTCCAAGATAGTACAGTAAATTGGGTTTTATAATTGGAAAGTAAGAGAGACATGTCAAACAAGTTGCCTGCAACGAAACTAGCAGACCTCTAACCTGTTAAAATTTATGTGAAAAAATGGAGCTATTTGGTCTGGATTTAATGAGAAGACTGAAATACCATAAGGAACTGTAGCAGAAGCATAGGGAATGGATAATATTGTAATAGTCTGAGCACAAGCAGGTCTGTGATTTGACAGAGGTTTTAATTAAGGTTGCACATTCATGTCAAAGGCACTGCGGCTACAGCTTCACTTTCTGCTTTCATCCTGAGCTGACACACCACCAGAAAACAAGGAGGGATGGTGGTTAAATCCCAGCATGGTGAGCTCAGATGATCGTGCACGTTAGCTCTGCATTCCTGCTGGGACGGGCCCGCTGCAGTGCTATCGTCTGTCCCTTGATGCCTTTGGAAGTGGCTGGACACACAAGCCCTGATGGTGCCAAGGTGATTAGAAGCAGACTGGGTGGGAGGGAGAGAGACTCCAGTGAGGAAAGAGGAATATATAGAAAAAAGTCTCCGCTGAACTTCAAGAACGTTGAAAATTGTGTTGGGAGGCTAAGCTCTTTACCCGTTATCCCACCCAGCACCGCCCCCAGCAGAGCACTAAAAGCTGTTGTGGAACAGCAAGTACGGCTGGAAACCATGCATCCAAGGCATGAGCAGATCAAGAGCAGGAGAAGGAGACAGCTGCAGCTTTAAATCACTGCCACAGCACCCCCAGCACCCCACTGTCGGGATGAAGGCAGCATTAGCTCTTGACACACCGTTTGGGGAGGGAGGAGAGATGAAAAGGTGCTGAGGTATCAGACGAGAAACATGCACGCTGTCACTGCTTGACTTGCAGGTTTTATAAAAAACACTATTATTTTTTCATGTCATGACTACTGTGATCTTGAGCCTGTAAGAGGTGAGCACCCCTCACTCACAGGATGAACTCGGCAAGGGATGAAGGAACACATCCTCTCACAGGTGTCCTGAGGGTCCATCAGGCTGGATGTGGCCGTGGAGGTCTCACCTCCTGCTCCTGCTCCAGGCAGGGCTGCCGGCCACGTTAGGGCAGGTTGCTCAGCACCATCCAGCTGCATTTTGAAAATAGTCAGGAAGGAGATCCTGGGCAACCAGCGCTGCGCCTCTCCATGAAGAGATGTATTATTTCCAGCAGGGACGTCATTGCAGCTTGTGTCCCTTGCCTCGTGGCCTTTCATTGTGCACCTCCAAGGAGGGTCTGGCTCTGTCTTCTCTATACCCCCACTTTTACTTGGCACCAGGATACAGTACATATTAATTCGTCTGTCAGTACAAGAGCTGACATTTAATTTTTGGAGTGTTGTTCTCTAATGATTTTGGGGCACTGCTGATAAGTAGGTTGAAGAGCACCCTCAGTTCAAATCTCACTGAGGTTGACTCTTCAAGTAAAAAAAAAAAAAAACGTAAAAAACCCCAACTTCTCAACTTTTCAAGAGCCCTCCTTTGTTAGGGTGAGGAAGCTAAAGCTCTGGATGTAAACCATACAAAGGTGCTGGGAGTGGGGCGGTGAGGAGGGAGCTGAGGAGGCCCCAGCACGGGGCAGTGCCCTCAGCCCCCCACCCCGGGCATCATCCCACAGCACTCAGGCATGGCAGGGCTGCTGCTGGCAACAGGGCCCCCCACCATCCCAGCCAGGCGACCTACAGTCAGGTCTGGGATCCAGTGTAAGATTAAACTACGTGCTGTACATGGCAAGGGCTTGGCCCCGGAGTCGTTCACGACAGGACCATCCCAGGACTGTGCCCGAGCAAGCTCCATCACCTTCTGCTCCTTTTCGGGAGGACCCCAAGTCTCTGGCTTTACCCTCCAAAACCTACACGTTTGGGTCAGAGTGACTGACACCCTCCCCACCAGTGATGCTACTTGTTGGAAGAGCACAGATTCGATTGCCATCGATACGCAAGAATAATCTGCTCTTCTCTGCATTGCACAATTTTTTTAAGTCCATTTCTCCAGCCTTCATCAGGCTGGGGAATAAAACTGCAGTGTGGCAGTTCATTGCAACTACTGCTAACATCTTTCCTCATTTTTCTCATGCCCTCCAGTGATTTTCAATAGGCAAATCTCCGTGTGTAGGCATTGTTCTGGTAATAGGTACAACTCCCCGTTTGCTGAGTTAGCAAACCAGAGTTTCAGGTAGCACTGAGTTAGCAATTTCCAGTAAAGCATGTAAATTTTGAAGGCTAAGGTATTTTGACTTTTACAATCAAAGTTATGTTTTCATTTTCAATAAAGTTTCCATAACAGCCCTAAATATCCCCCATGGGTATGAAGCAAAGCATAAAAAAAGCTCCAGAGTGGGAATTTTTTAAAATATAGAGGCAAATAGAGATTTTTTCAAATTGAATAGCAAAAACATTGATAGAAGTACTTTCTAAGATGTCTCCTATTTTGTACAGCCAAAGCTAATATATGGTTTCATTTTAAAACTGGATACTGGGGTGTTTTTTAGCATAAGCACAATTTGGAAACATGATTTGCATTCACTTTCTGATGTATTAGTTGTAATTCTCCATGACTTCCTGCACAGCACAGATTTTTGTTAAGTCAAAAGAAAAACAGCATCATGCTGCTCAGATCCTCCAGATCTTTGACAAGGGAGGTGTGTGAGTCATGGAAGGCATGGGTAGCATGGGCAGGGGGTGTTTGTGGAAAACGTGCAGAGATGTGAAAACAAACGGCCGGCATGAGGGACCATTTTCTCATTCCACTGTAGGCAATAAAGAGCAAAAAAGCCATCAGGTGGCTTCTGGCACTGGGGTCAGATCTCAGCTGGGGAGTCAGGATGTGCTCAGGGGAGAAAAAGCTTGAGCCCTTTGCAGCTATCCTACATCTACGTCCCTGCCCTCAAAGGACAACCTGCGTGGTCTTTTTTCCCATGGAGGGAAAGCCGTGCCCCTGCAGCTCATGGGGACCGAGTCCCTGATGCATGGTGGGGGACAGCACAGCACGGTCACGAAGAGCGTGCTGATATGGGAGGTTTAACAAAAGCAAATATACAGATGTCAAGTGGCAGGTGGAGATGAAGCACTTTGGACCTTGCTGATCAGGGCACATGTCACACATGCACTTGCTTTGATCTGCAGTGGGCTTGTAGGACAGATAGGTAAGGATACTGATAGTATAGGAAAGCTGAAAATTAGGATATTGTCTCTAGTTAAATGATTTTTTTTATCAGCTACCCAGAGTGCCACATGCCATGTCATCTTTCTCATTTGAAGACTGTAGGCTTTATAGCTAACCAACGCTTTATATTTTTCTGTTTTAATTCTGATTAACAATTTGCCCTTCTTAAATTGCACATTTTGATTGTCCACAAGGCACTTTCAGGGTTTGACTATCTATCTGGTTGTATATCCATATATTCACCTAAACATGTGTATAAATGACCCCTAGGAAAACATCTTTTACTGCATTATATGCCCAGGCTGACTTAGGTTCAAATCAGTGTCATTCAGGAAAAGAAAAATTTGCTATTCTATGCAAACTTTTGATTTTTTAAAATTAAACTGTATTTGCTTCATGTTAGGAGAAAAAAAGAGGTTCAGACCCAATAAGAAACTTTCTATAAATCTGTAGGTAAGAAATACAGGCTTAAGTGATTTTCAACATTTTGAATTACATTCTGTCTAAGCTGAGATCTCATGAACAAAGTCTTAGCCTTATCCCATTTGAAATGGATGAAATATTAAACCTCAGGTAGGAGGGATTATCCTGAAAGGCCCGTGTCACCCATAATAAATGACTAAAGTAAGTGTTGCGGATCAGTGGCTTACTGGCCAGTGTAACATTTAAGGGAGCTTCTTCCCCATTAAGATTCTGCAAGTCTCTTCAGGAAACCTCTCCAGCTTGGACAGCACTTAGGGGGCAACCATCTCCTCTCTTTACTGTCAAACTAACTTTGTATTTAATATTTAAAAACCTTGCCTTATGTTAGAACTGGGAGTCTTTTACAGGCTGTTTCAGATAGTACTATACACACCAGTTCTCCCCTGTTACCACTTGTTTTAATGGCAAGAAGGAGTATCTGCAGAACTCGTTCCAGCTCTGACTTGGAAGTCAGATGATTAAATATTGTTGATTGTGCTGCTTTTTGCACGATAAAATCTAGACCTGCACTGACAAACTAATTAATTCTATTCTGCTACAAGCGGTCTCAGCAAAAAAATGCAGAATTCGGGGACAAAAGGAAAATAGATTGACACCAGGCTGTTATCATTTAAAATTTCCCCATTCTCTTGCAAGCAAAGCAAACACAGCCAGGAAATCATTAGGGTAAGATGGCTCAGGAACTTCATGTCCGAATACTTATTTTTCAGACTATCACTTTATGAAGATTTTGGTACCAGTTATGTAGTCACGTTCATTTCCAGAGAGCTTCCTAGCTACACTGAGTGACACTGTAGACAGGCTTAGTCTCTCACAGGATTTGTGTTATTTGTGTAAGGGACTTGTGCTCTCAGCTTATAGCATGATTAGGACTTCATTTTGCTACACTACAACATAGGGAAAACACGATCCCCATGCTGAGTGAGAGCTGTAATTTACAGTCTTCTTTTTTCCCTTTTGCCTATGGAAATATGTGCCAATTATATGCTGAACAGCACTGAATGAAATTGCTACAAAACTGTCATTTGATATAAAAAGCTTATTTAATTGAGATTTTCCTGGGTTTTTTGCAAAAGCGTGAATAAAGCTGCACCATTTTTGAGCACATGAGCAGCACAGGTGGGCTGGCAAAGCGGCCAGGATGCAAACCAGTTGGCAAAGAACTCTTTTGGTTGGGTCCTCAGCTTCTGACGCACTCCTGGACTTTGCCCTTACACCATCCTTTGCAAGGCAGTGCCACACAGCAGTGCTTGGCGAGCTGCTGCCCTCCAGCTCTCCTCACCTGCGTGATGGCTCTGACCCAGCTGGTAGGTACCTTCTTGTAATCCCGAGTCCCTCCGGAGGCTGAGTCTGCCCAGCATGCAGCATCCTGAAAATGCTGAAGCACCTTCAGGCTCTTACCTCCTACCATCATCTCTGCAGGATGCAGCACAGTCTAAAGGAAGGAAGAATCCAGCCCAGCATCTCGTATTTAGAAGAGGTTAGCGACTTGTTTTCAACACTGATATCTCTCGGCAGTACGTCTACCAGTTTTCTAGGGTGTTTCAAACACCCCATGACCCTCGCAGTTGCTGCTATAATTTTCTTCTGTAATTCACCTGTATGCAGTCAGCACCTGTTCAGGATTTGATACGGTATCACAGTGGCAACTTGTATGAAACACCATGTATCCATTTGAACAGTGAATTACTAATTATGTTTGTCAAGACACAGGATGTCACGCTGCATGAATATTTGTCTTTACTACCCCTTATTATGTTGGAAAAACTATTTTATTACTAAGCAATTGCCTGCCATATGGGAAAAATACTGTGCTGTGTTGAAGCTTGTATAAAAAATCCATGTTTCTTAATAGAAAGCTGTATGCTCCACTTGGATTTTTATTGAAAATAAGGCATGCTGAGAAAAACTAAAGACTGTTTATGTATGACATAACAGAATGAAATGGCAGTAGAAAACAAAAGCAAAAGCCTTGAAAACTGTACAGTATATTACAGCCAAGCAAGTCACTGGATTGTAGGATGTGGCCCTACAGATTTCTACGTCCAGTTCTGCTGCTACATCTGCCTTATGACCTGAAGAAACTAATTTCTCTCTCTGCATGTGCATTTTGTCTTTCACATTTTGTCTGTCATAAGTACTTACATTGTAAGTCCCCTGGGGTTAGTAAGTGTGGTTTAGCCTGCCTTATAGCAAAGTGGCAGCAAAGCAACAACTAAGACTGTGTCAGAAAATTGTATTTCTTATGGGTTAGGAATGGGAGTTCTAGCACTCCTCTCCAAAAATCCAGAGAAAGTGAAGAAAAATGACACAAGGAGTTGCAGCTTTCTGTGCCATTGCAACACGTAGTGGAAAATTATAGCTAAAAAAAATATATATATAAAAGCAATTTCTTTTAACTGGACTGGTAAGGCTTCATATTTTATAAAAAATATTTTACAAAAAGTGTATACACTGCAGAAGAATCCTAAACACTAGTGATAAAAATATAACTAAGAAACTGTAAAATATATTATTATAAAATTGGAGTGGTAGGAATGTACTTACGTCTTTACAAAACCATTTAGTTTTATTTCATGCATATGATGTCTGGGGACTAGCCTGAGCATCCCCTTTAATGACAATAAATCATTCAGAAGCATATGCACATTATCACTATAATTATAGTAATTCTAGGAGAGGGGCTTCTTTTTCTCTTCTATGAAAACACTTCTCATCATAAAAGAGAATACGTTGAGTCACTGAGCACCCAGATGTTTTTATACTGACTCTTAACACATCTTGCTTTAAATCTTTCTTTTATGCTGTAATTTGGAAAATAGCTGCATGGCGTTACTGCAAGAGGTCTCAAATTGCAGTAGGACACATCCTGTACGCAGGCTGTACCTCACACCTTGGAGCCACCATTTGGTCCCAGCACCAAAACTCTGAGAAGCAGAAGTTCACCACAACCTCACCATATGGCACTCGTTAGGTAACGATGGCAAGACATGCAGTGCATGTGACTGTGGTGAATGAGCTGAGAAGCCTGCCCTGCTCTGTAGGGAGTTGTGCCTTAACATAGTTCATTTAACGTTTAGTTACAAGGTGCAAATATGCCACTAATGGGAAATTGTAATGCTAGAAACATTTCTGGTTGAACATGTAAATAATTAACAAAAGCAGCTTCTCAGACAACAGGACACCTCCTCCATCTGAAAGATGCACAGCCTCATGGGGGCATGGTATTTATCTCTAGAAAATAGGAGCTTATAAGACAATTGTGCTTTAGAAAGAGATGCAGGTGAAGCTAATAAATGAAAATGTAATTATGCTTTGTTTAGGAGAAGGAGGACTTCAGGAATAAGCTGTTTTAAGGTCAACTCTCTGTCCTTCTGTGCAAAATCAGCCTGAACATAAATGAACTCCAAAAATGGTACAGTTTTTCTTACTGAGAGTGTTTTGTTCTCCAAACACTTCTTATTAATCTTTAAACTTCATGAAATGACATTAATGAATAAAAAACATTCTCCAGAAAATGCTGATTACTGTAATGTAATTCATGTTTCTTCAGAAGGCATAAGCCTTTATGGTTGTTTGGAGATACATAGTTGTAACTTCCTAATACCCCATCAGGAGGAGTGAAAAGGTTAATGTATGCTCATGCGATGTCAATTCAGGCTATGAGTGGTGACTAATACAAGTAACCAACACAGAATACGTGTATTAACCGGAATTTTGTAATAGTCCTCCAGCAACTTCCTTAGCAGATTCAGAAAAACTAGAGCCACCTATCTGAGAGCTGATAAGAAAGGGTAAATAACTTCTTAAATGGCTATTTAAGAAATAAATTCAGAAAGATTGTGGAAAATGGACTGAATATATTAAAAAAGATGCTCTGAGAAATCTGACCACCTTAAAAAAGGCAACTGCGTGTACTCCACAGGTTTATTAAAATGGATTATATATTCAAGAGCTGTATATGCCACCAAGATTAGCAATGCAAAGGAAAGAGCTCCCTTTGAATTTACTTACTCCTGAAGGAGATATTTTCTTCCTTTCATCGCTCGCCGTGGCACATTCTGTTCCTCTCTGCAGGGAGAAGCAGGCAGACAGCTAAAGAGTCTAAAGAACAGAAGTCAGAACAAATCATGCAGGAGCATCACTTTCCGCTTCTTGCTGCTTGGCCGTGCACTCTCCTCTCTCCTGTGCCATTACTTCCAGCATTTTCCTGTTCCTGTATCGGTGCTATTTTCCTTCTTCTCCCTCTCACTGGAAGCCTCTGCTACCTCTGGTTGTTCCCAGTGTCTCTCCTGGAGTGAGGCTGACACCACAGGTCCTAATGGTGACTGCCTACACCCCAAAAAAACATCCTTCGTGTCCTCCCCACCAGGTCAGTGATACCCAGTAAAAGCATCTATGTCAAAAATTAGGAGAAGGTGGAAGCACAGCTCTGCTGGATGTCTTGAAAGCCTTAGGGAATGGCCCAGAGAAGAGAATGGTTGATCTGTTATAATGGGCTACCTACCCAACTCACTGCTCTGAGAAGCCCCACCATGTCACAGATGAAGCTTTCTCTGATACAGCCTTAAACATCAGCCTGGCCAGCAGTGCATTTTGGGATGTTCAGTGGAGACTGCAGACATATTCCAACATAAAAATTATTCCCAATATTTTCCACTGGTTTTTGAAACTAGGTCTTCAGAGTGGACTTTATTAAAAATGCCTTATTAATGGACACATTAAAAATGAGGCATTATTAAAAAACAGGATTAAATTATGAATATCCAATCCCTATTAGTAACCTTAAACTGAATTCTGCACAGGTGAACACCGTCAGCAGGCACTGGCTCAAACTGACACCAGCAGTTTCCCTATTCTGAGCAAGTTATGGCTATGCAAAATGTACAGAGCTGCTGATGCTTTATATATATATATATATGTCTGTGTGTTTGCACGTATGACCTGATTTCCCCTGAAATTAACTTCAAGACATGACCAACCCCAGGGAAAAAGAAAGAGCAGAGTTGGGTCCCTCTTGGATGCAAGACCCTTCCTAACTCTGTGGCTCTTGCAGGACAAAACAATATGACGACCCCAAAGATTCAGACCTACAGAAGTTAACTGTAACCTTCATTCTTCTTGGGTGAATGACATGTCCTGGAAAACAAACTTCAAGACACCGGGCCAAAACGACCACACTCACTTCCCTAAGTCTGGACAACCTGTGGTCAGCAAATACGTATAGAGTCCCTAAGGCTTCTGGTTTCTAAACATCCATTTGTGATTCATGCACACACTCGCACCAGGCACACACTGAAAGGGAGCCACGTAGAACACAGCAGTAAAAAAGATCTTCACAAATATTCAGACCTCGGCCTTGTATATATTTACGTAGAGGCTGCAATAAACATGCTTTCTTATTTGCTTCATTGTGCACAGTTCTCACGTACCAGCAATCAGGAAAGGGTTTTCTGGGGTTCTTTAAAGATGTTTTAAGATGGACATATGTCAAAGGTCTGAAGCTGTGCTCTGTGTCTGCATTACCCCCCCCAGGTTTATGGGTGGGGACATTTCACCTTTCTAGAAAGCACTGAGAAACACCTTCTAGAAAATGCCAGACTTTGTCTGTTCAATGGGAAGCAGATATTGCCCACTGAAGAGCAGGACAGTGAGATTACCGCTATCATAGCCACTGTAATATGTGATCCATACATTGTCAGTGAAACCAGAAGCAAGGTTAGTGTATGTATAACTCTGCCCATTTTGCTCTCAAAAGATGAGAGTCATCTTTATAGGTTTGTCCTCCAGTGGGAAGACCATTCAGCTCAAGAAACACATCTGAATTTGATGAGCTTTCCTGGATACGTACCTTGGACTGAAAACAGCTTTCACTCCCTAGCGCTATTTATAGCACATTCACAGTAAATAGCGACAGCAAGTAGGATGGAAAAGGAAGGAAAACAGCATCACTAAAATACATGGCTCTGCTAACTCCAGGAACAGGTTGGTTGTCCTACTGACAGAGCATCCTGGCTTGGCTTGTGTCCTGTGCCACCACATTTTCCTGCTTCCCATGAAACCTTTTGCCAGTCTGTTAGCAACCGGTAACTACTTTTGGATGGTTTCTTCTCACATTTCCGTGCAATAGCCACCTGTCACAGTGCAAATAAAAGCCTTCCAATTCCCTAAACCTGCCAATTAACATTCTTGAGGTTTATTGAGCTGTGAGAGACAAGCTATACCCACTCACCAAACAAGAGCAAGATGGGAAAGTTTTAGCTTGAGGTAGTTGCCTTCAACTTCTCAGCTCAGAGGATCTCCGTTAAGGTGGAGAACATGTTTGCTCTTTGCTCACAAAGAAACAAGCGAGGTACATTAAAAAAAGCCCTACTGGCATCAGAGGGAAAAAATAGTGTATTGCGGGATACAAAGGTAAGGGCAGAAATCCTGGCTGTCTTCTTGCAGTGCTGAATCCAGCTGATGTTCATGGGACGCACTAAGTGGAGCAAGAATGATACAGCAGCTTAGCAGCAGCAGAAAGTATAAAAGATTTTCTCTGCATAGTAGCAGAATAAAGCCTGTACTGTACCATTACTATGGTCAATGGGCGGACTCAAAGGTAACAAGCTCCTTTACCAGTTGTTTTCTCTAAAGACTTTGAGCCAAAGACAGGAAAACTCTACCTCCAATTTTTCAATGTAATTACAGTAATTAAAATTACCTTAGCTATTTTTTTAAGAAACTCGCCTGCTATCCATACTCCTGCACTCTTGAAAGGCTTTGGTACATGTACACATCCAAGACCAGAACCAAGACCCAGCCTTTTTCTTCTCTTTCAGAATATGAGGAATTTGGCTGTAAAGTCCACCTCTGCTTTACTCAGAGCTCTCATCATGGTATTCATACAGTGTTACCCTAAACAGCCTCTCGGAGATTTGTGCCCTGTTTTCTAATGCTCCTGTAAGTGAGCCTCATTACACAGCCTGTTACTTCAGAGCACAAACTCATTGAAAAACAGCTGACTCTGTCAAAGCAAGCCAATCCTTATTTGCTGACCTACTGAGAGGTCACATGCAGGTTCTGTGTTTTCCTCCAAATTTCCTGTAAAGTAATGAAACACCTACTCTGTCCAAAGGCCAAACTGGCTTCACCGATCTTAAAAATGTGATATAAGGTTTTCTATTCTGCCTTAAGTTCCTTCTAACCAGCATAAACAGATGTATCCGAAACCCCAAAGGCTCTTTTTGGAATACCTGTTCCATGCCTTTAATATGCTTTTCCAATTTCCTTATCCTAATAATCACTGAAACTTTAAAATAACTTACTTAATCTTCTACTCAGTATTTCTGAAAGAGCCAATTATAAAATAGCTATGGATGGAGGGGCTTGATTAAGATATTGGGATAACTTCTAATACTATCTACAAGGCTGACCTTTTCAACAATGCTTAACTATTGTCAAGTCCATCTTCTTTTGACTCTCTAAAGTTAAAATACCCACTACACCTAATCTTGAATGTCTTGTGTGTTTTTCCTACTCTTCTCACAAGGTTATCTGTAATTTCTGCCCAACTTGCTTTTTCCTTCTTTTTCATTAAAGCCAGCGTGGAAATCACAGCAGCAGGGTGATCCAACTGCAGGTTTGAAAGTGGCCCAAGGCAGCGGTGTTATAACAGAAGCAAATTCAGCCCTCACTGAGCACCTTTTGCTTTCATAGCAACAGGTAAAAAAAAAACCCCAAACTATTATGCATTCAAAATGGATAATGAAACCTTGAGCCCACGTTACAGAGTTGACGCAAAGTCAATTATTGGACCATGTAAATAATCTGTGTTGACTTTTCCTATTAATGCATAAACCACCACCTTCACACAGAATAAACCCAATAAATCCACAAAGAAAGAAAACACAGTACTGAGTGACCTGGGTGTCCCAAGCATCTAAGTACAACAAAGCAAGAGGTTTCCATTCACTCATACACACGCTTGTCAAAATGAGCATCAGGGAATTCAGCCTTTGGGAAACATTAGTTCATAAATAAATGAATAAAATTAATTAAAGAAAATTAAATAAAGTGTGGGAAAGGTCAACACTGGACTTGCTGAGAAAAACTGATTAAGATGAGGTGGGAAGTTGATATTAAAGGGGAGTCAGTTTGCACAAGGGCCAGTTGGAGCATAATTCACATTCAAGGAGAATCCCGGTCTGGCTGCCTGGGGTCACAATCTGAAAGAAGGCGAAATCTTTCCCCTACTGATATTAACAGCAATGGTACCACTGGTTTTAATGGAAACAAGATTTTGTACACTGATGTGCTGGGCATCATTCTCCACTGTTACATCCATTTTATTTCAGAGGGATTCCCAGTAATGAAAACCCTCTTAATGCAGTGGAGCGTTTGATTTCAGTGTCTTGCATTGATAGGTGTCACATCCAAAAGCAAAGCAGTGAACACAGCCAAATTACATGATTCACTTTAGGCTTCTGTTTCCTGAGAGCATTGATGTGTTTGAAGTTAGCCCTGTGCTTAAATGCTTCATAATTTTGAAGCCAATTTTTTGCACAAAAAATGCGTGCTTTTCTTATCTAAATTCCTGAACTATTTCTGAAGTTGCTGCAAAGTAGCTTTTCCTGCTGAAATACCTTGACAGATATTACATATTTTCCTAACCTGATTGTCTCCCATACATTTGGGAGTCTTCTTAAATAGCTGTATTCGTTGGTGCTTTTTTTAATATCCCTCAAAAAGAAAACTTAATTCTGATGTGAGGCATATCCACAGAGATTTGTCATCAGGTCCCTGACGTGCTCGCTCCAAGCAAGCAGTTCTGTTGATTCTGACATGAGCGAAGAATAATGTCCCCAGCTAACAGAGATATTATATACTGTTTGTTAGCTCATTTCTGCATGTATAGTTCAGCCTAATGCATTACTTATATTGGCAAGAGCAGCAGAAAGAATAAAAAAAAGTCTTTCTAAGACAGAATACAGATCCATATTTATTGCAATGGTACAATACGAGGAAAAAGTAACATGCCCTGCATGATTTCTAAGGAAACAGGGCTGCTTTCAATAATCAAATTATTCAAAGGCAGGCAGGGGCTTTGCAGGAAACCAGGGCGACCACAAGCCTTTCCCTGTAGCAGCAGGGGAGTTGGGCAACCCAAGGAGAAAATGTTTTCACACTCCGCAGAAAGCTCTGGCTCCAGTGGATGTGTTTGCCCCAAATACTTAGGTTCCATCAAATCACCATTTTTTTCTGTGAAAATTACTCTGAGGGAAATGTTAGGCTTTTTCCATTTCATGCCATGCAACCAAATCATTAAGGATCTTCAGACTCAGGAATTATTTTAGTCCCTCACCATATGAAATGTTTCCTGTTTAAAACAAAGTGGGCTGATAAGAAGGCGGCAGTAGAATATTAATGTGAGTATAAAGTAGCTGGTTAAGTGAGGTATTATCTAACAAAGGATAATTACAATTATCACATGCCTAAGTTTTCTGTAATTAAGAGGCAACATGAAAGCATGTCTCCAAAGTTAATATAGTAGAAGACACAAGCTCCTTTCAAACAAAATTTTGCTGCTTTTTTCCTTTCACTTGTAACTTGCCATACCCACAAAAAAATCTTCCAACAGTAACACAGGCTGAGCACACATCGAAGTCTGGTTTACAAAGCAGAGCAATTAAAAGTTGTGGTCCCCATTCATATCTCACTTGTTATGCCTAGAAAAACATGGTAACTTTCCCTTTCCGAAGAGAAATGTTGGATATCTGCCTGCTGCTTTAACTGCTAATGTCAGAGCGAGCCCTGAAAGGTGCATCTCTTCTCTTTCCATTTTTTATTTTTAATGCTGGAGAAGTGCAGTGCAGCTCTGGGAGAAACATCCTTAGAAGCTGAGAAATTAAATAATGCTGAGACACTTTTCCATTGAAAGCAATCATGAATTCAGAAAAAAAAAAGTTCCTTATCTTGAAATGTTGTAAAAATATTATATAACATATCACAATTACAACAGTGCAATAGAAACATGCTGACTATTGCTGTGAAACTACTTCAAAACATTCAGTGTTCCAATAAAACAGCAAAAGCTGTTGCAAAATTATCACTAGGAAGGCCTGTGAGATAGAAGGATTGTTTTCTTATTCTTCCTCAAAAAACTGCGTACGCCAGTACTACCATGAGCTATGTCTTTGTGTAGAAGAATGAAGTTCTGCACGAGCTAGGTTTTTTGTCGCACTCCAACAACAGGGAGTACCAGCTTGCTTAGTCTGGGTCCCATTTCTCTGCCTGCATGCCGAGTGTCCACAGCATCCATAACTTGGGTAGGTAAAAAAAATTTAAAGGTGAGCCATGTATGTACTAAATGCAGTGTATCTAATTCATGGAATAAACAAAAGAAGCATCAGAGCAATTCCCTTTTCTGCATCTATGCAGCAGAGAAGTCCTGAGGAGTAAAACAAGGACAGACAAGAAAAGTTTGGGTGTTACCCATCCTGTTTTGCTTTGGGTTCTTATGCCGTTGATAATAATTACCAACACTTAAGCACTTCAATACTGTATTGTCACTTGTAGTTATTTCCTTCCTTAAAAAGGTGCACACAGTGTTTTCACTGGCAATACACCACATAGATATATTTTGTGCTGTCATGTATGTTTCTATTAGAAAAAAAACACCTCGAAGAACACCTTGCTTTCTGAATAGAGCATACTGAATTTCAGATGGTGCTTAGTTTTTGCACAAACCTGTTCTGCAGCCACAGAGCAGTCTCCAAAGAAATGCTCGATTCTGTACCAGGGAGTTTTGTACTTGCTGAAAAGCGATCTGCTGTGCCTGAGGAATTAAGTGGTCAAGCATGATGATCATCCCTCAGGTGATGTTTTAGGTGTTTAGAGGTGCATCACTGATGATTTCAAAGATATAGAAGATAATCTAAAATATTCTGTAGTAGAGAGCTTAATAAGGAATTCATAGTAGTTTATACAGCAAAATTCTGTGCTAGCTGCTATTTTCTTAATTCTGGTGGCTCCATGCCCAGATGTATTTTCATGCTGCTGGGAGGTGACAAAGGCAAGCATTACCAAGTCCTTTCAAGCCTCAGCTAAACCACAAGCCCCCAGAACTGAATTATTATGATTTAATTCAGTATATGGTAGCACTTAAGTCATGGGATTGGTGTTATATCTATGAATAATGCAAGTTTATTTAAAGGAATGGAAGCAGACCAGATTATTTAAAAGATACTGACTGCCAGGGCTGAATACAAATTTTTCCAAATGCCTTCATCTGTCAACAGAGCTGTTACCAGAAGCACAAGGAAATACTAGTTTTGTTATGTATTATGAATGACAGACAAGTTGCTGTCTATCAGCACAGGAGCTGATCTCCTACCCCACAAGAAGCGGTAGGAGATGCTGCTGCAGACATCATGACCAGGCAGCTTGCTATAAATAAGGAATCCCATATTTATAAGCTGCAGACCAGATTGACTCTTTTAGCTGAGCATCTTCCACCAAAGGTAGCTGCAACTCAATGAGCTAAACCACTGCCCCTTCTTCCTTAGATCGGCTATTCATCACCTGCTAGACGCACTTGATGAAGTGGTGAGAAGGACTCAAAGGTAGGAGGCATTGGAGCAAGGTGTTGTGCAAGGCCACGCCAGCTGCCTGCCGTCTTCAGGTTTTTGGTGTGAATGCACATAGTCCCTGTGGTTGCATGAGTATGGGGGTACACTCTGAGAAAGAGCCGGTTCTTGCTGGATTCTGCTGGCAAAAGACCTGCCTGGAGAGGTCCCTTTCCAGGGACCTTTGGGAGTTTCTCTTTTGGAAGCACTCACTGCACAAGGACACCTCCTGAATGCATTGCAACAGGGAGCAGCTCCGAAGAGAGGTCAGGAGAACGAAAACAGTTGCCTTCCCTCAGGTAGCATGTTAGCCACGGGTGACAGCCCCGTCCCTGCCAGTGTTCAGCCTGTACTGGGTCCCAGGGTGTACGTCTGTAGGTGAGTGGCTTCTGGTTTCTCCATCAAATTGCTGAGGAACAAATAATTTGATATGCAGTCACTACTGGACTTCTTCACTGGTGTTTGCTTAACAGAGGAAGGAAAGGTTTTTTTAATCTGATTGAAACTTCAGCAGTTTCTCTCTGGAGAGGCATCGACTGATCTTTTACTAAACAGATCTGCAGGTGTGGGTCAAGTGTCTGACCTGATACTGTATTTTGTAGACATGAGCTGAACCAAGGGACAACTGGCTGGCCAACAAGGTGAACTGAATCCGTCTGACCCTAAAGGTTTCCTGCAATCAGGAAGGCATTTTAAGTGAGGGATGACAAAGCAGTTTGCTTTTTTTAGAACAGGATATTTTGGCAATAACATATTATAGATCTTTGGGGATGTTTTGACATTACTATAGAGACCAAGAAGAATTGTCATGTGATTTGTAACATAGCATTGGCATATTTTTGTTCAATATATTTCATTTCAGCTGGTCCTTTTGGCTTTTATTCCACTACTGGTAGCAAATCAGTCACTGCATATAAATACTTTCTTTTTACCAAGAAATTTGCTACAATGAGGAAAACATTCCTATTGCTTCTCTCTCCTTGTTTCTTTGCAGCTCTTCAACATGTTTCCATCCTCTGTTTACCTGTCTCCTATGGTTTTGAAGAAATGCTAGGGGTATTCTCATAGAGGCTTGTGCACTTATATTGATTTTTTATTACTATTATTATTGTTGATATTGTTATTATTATTTATTATTGTTATTATTGTTAATTATTACTACTATTATTATTATACTGCTCCCCCAGACACAACAGGGAAAGAAGAAGCATTTCCTTCCCACATCTTCTGCACATACTCGAAAGAGCTGCCACATGCTCTCCTCCCTCCTGTGCCAGGGAAGGAAATATTTGGACTGCAGGCAGGGGCAGCAATGGGGAGCACACTATGCCCCCTTTTTTTTTGTGAAAGCAAGTGGAGGATTTGGAAAAAGGTAGGACAAGGTGGAAAAAAATTTAACAGCTGCCAGGGTGATAGTACAGAGATTGAGTGCACCTTGGCACAGCTGCCAAATTCTTCATGGCAGCACTGCCACCGTTAGGCTAACAGCTGCACATCGGTGATTTGTTAATAAATGTTCCACCAAGGCAGTGTTTAACAGTGTTTTCTGCTTTGACCCGGTTGTTCTCATGAAAGATACTGCTGGAAAGTGTGTCATTCATATCTATCAACTGTCATGTTTAATACAGCAGTGATACTCCACGAGATACCATCACTGCTTCAGTACCTCTAGTATTAGTGGCTGGTGCTGTTATCTCTACTAAAGGCATTCAGTACCTGCTCCCGGCAGGAGAAGAAAGAAGTCCAGGCTTTATTGACTCCGTTTTCCCCTCGAAAAGCACTAGTAATGCTGGCATTTTCAAGTTACTGCAAAAGAAGCTTTACTCATTTTTTTATGAAGTTACTCAAAATGCTTTACTCATGAATTGCAAAACCCTCCATTAACCAAAACTATTTTAAACATGGGAGGGAACTCTTAAAGTGTGAACTTTTTTCTGGAGGACATTTGCTTTGAATGAGAAAACCACCTTGCTTATTCAAGCTGACCAAGCTCTTTTATTTGTTCCAGATATTTAATTACCCAGGATACTTTAAGTGATTTTTGTATTTTGTAATTATATAACTTTGCAATATAGACATGTTTAGTATGTTGGTTTGACAACTTTAAGTCTCATTGCTTCATTTCAGGACACTCTTAGCATCCTGACACACGATGTATGAATTGATCCCAATCAACTGGCCAGTTTCGTTCTCAACTTTGTTTTCTTTCTTAGTCATTCTTTGAAAGATCTTTTAGGAATGAAGCCCAGCTCAAGGGGAGCTAAAGTGAGATTTTTTTTTTTTCTCCAAGATTCACATGATTAATTGAAAATAAGGTAAGAAATTCCATTCCTGCTACTGATTCTTTAGTGCAGGTTCCTATGTTTTTTCCTGATGACATTATATAATCCATCTTCCTCTGAGCAATACACTCCTGATTCCTAAAATAAAACACCACTTTCTTAAAGTTTATTTGGAGGCTGTGTTTGCTGACTTGGAATTTTATAAACTTATCAACTGATCCCTTGACAGTGTTTTCCACCTGAAATATAAATTGGTTACTTTCTTCCTAAGAAGGTGTATGCTTCGATGAAATGGACCCTTTAGTACATACTAAATCTGGACCCATGTCTGATGCAAATATCAGATCTGAGCTCCGGTTCTGCCTTTGTCTACATGACACTGACGTGAAAGCTAAATCCAGGTAGAGGGGACGAAATGTGGGCTTTGCTCTTTCAGAAGCACGGTGCAGAATCCAGTAGAGGTAAGAGGAAACTACTGAGGCAACTTTGAGATGAGATGTATGTTTAACAGAGAGGGGAAACCTTACTGACTGTAGATTCATGTTCTGAAAACAATGAGGGTAGATAATGCCAATGTATGACAAATAGTCCTGCCAACTACGAACTGAAAATGCTGCAGAGAGAAAAACACACTGGTTTTGATAGTCTACATTTTTACACCTAAAAACCCGCATGCAGTAAAGATACCAGTGAATGACAAGGCTACAAATGCTCCAAGTGTTTTGGATGGAGTCTTTCCAAACACCAAGATTGAGAAGGTGAAGTGATTGGTGATATCACCACCAGCTATATTAAACTATTTTACAGCTTGTCTTATCATTTCTCACCTCTACGTTATCCCTTGTGGCTGTACTTGCAGTTGGCCATTGTTGAGGTCAACTCACAATGGTGAAGTCATGCTAGTGCCAAGGCAGAGGCACAAAGGTCAATGTCTGTATTACCAAGTATCTATGAGCATATTCACAGCTTCATGGGAACAATATCAAAGATCTTTTGGAAATGTTAGTAAAGAAAAAGAGGAAATATTAGAAGTAGTTTATGCTCTCTCCTGTAATTTTGAACATTCTGAGGAAAGGAGAAATAAAAAAAAAGAGATGATTCGTTGAATGTCAATACTTGTAACGGTATCTTGGCTCTAATCCTGTGGTCTCGTGGCTGATTTAAGCTCCGCTGCTGGTGAACAGGCTGGTGCTGCCATGCCTCTGCCTCCGGGGCCACCCACTTTCCTTCCCAACCACGTCCTCTTCCCCAACCACTTTGTGTTTGTGTTCATGGGCCCCACAGTGCCAGCGAAGCCCTTAGAGTGCTCAACCCCACCTCAGTCATGTGGAGGTGAGGGAGAGAAGTGGCACCGTTGGGAACAAGGACTGCACTGGCTTGAAATGCATCCCTTATAAAGTTACATAACAAGAGAGGTCATGTAGGAGGAAGAAAAATAATGAGCTCTTAGGATGATTTGCTGAAACTAGTCTTCACCTCAGCTCCCACAGAAACACAGAAATAAAAGTCCAATTTCCTCCATAGACAGAGATCATCAAGGACAGAAAAATTACAGAATGAAGAGAAACATTTCCATTGGGTATCTGCTGTCAGCTAAAGTGATGCTACAAAAGATAACGGAGTTATAGCCACAAGGGTGTAAGGTCAAAACTGGGTGAAAACTTCAGTCAGCAAAGACACGATGTAGCACAAAAGGAATAATCTGTTTGCAGGCTGTGACAGTGGGAAGAGCACGCCTGGCTTGTATGAACAGGTGAAAAGGAAAAAGCTGAAGAGCTTCCTTCTCTCCAAGCAACAGTTAAGTCCAAAAATTTAAAATACAATAGATTAGAAAGAATTTTGAAAGGTTATAAACAGCTAATATTTCCAGAATATCCATAATACCTTTTCAGAGCTTCTAAACAGTCAATACCCACCAACTGCCCATGTTTTAGGACAAGCTTAATATTTACATTCATATGTTCGTATGAGTTAACATACGTTAATTTTTTTTGAAAGATACGTTGATCAATCCAATTTCTATATAAAGAATAAAGGGCAACAGATAATGTCATATGACATTTGCTGATCTATTCCATTCTTGGAGTGATTCAGCAAAGAGATAAATAGTTACATACTAAATTCTATTAACTGTAGAATAGGTGATTTATTTGTTAGCGTAATACAATTGTAAGTGAAAATGATGCCTTAGGGAAACAACCACATTGCTAGTATGTCTTGCTGCCGTTCCCTTGGTGCAGGTGTATTTGTGTAAGGCCTCACAGAATTGGAATTTCTCCTGCCCTTACTCTGATTTAAGAGTTAATTTGGGTAATACTGCAAAATGTATTTATTATGGTATACCCTGAGGAGAGATAACAAAGTGAAGTGAATAGATGTGTTGTGGATATTGAAAGGGCAGTGGGCTAGGAAATGTCCATCCTCTAGAGTTGAATCTTGCTTGAAATACAGCTACAGCACCCCAGCAATCTTCCTGTTTCTTAACAAAATGGGTTTTAGCTTTCCATATTTTACCCTTACATACTTCATCCATTAGACAGCCTGAGAAGAATAACACCCTAAAAAGTTGCCAAACTTCATATTGCAGCAATTTAGTTCAAAATCAGCTTGAACCATCTTAACACAAGGTCAGCATTCTCCCCACACACCAAGCTACGTGTGAGGTTTCCTCCATGCCATGTGACCCTACGAGGTCCAGCACCGCTTCTCATACAACTACAGATTCACTCCAAGTACCACTTACTCCTAGGGGTAGCACTATGATTTTCTAGTAGATTAGCTGCTAAATGGCAGGGCAGCAGTGCCACTCAACTTAGCAGCTTCAGAAAATTAAGCATGTGACCAAAATACTTTATCATCTTCCTGGCAAACAACAGAAGTGCCAGAGCAAATTTGAAACCTGTAGTACCTTCCAGCCGAATGGCATGGCCACCGGACCGTTTATCAGCACTAGGAATTACACATGAATTTCTCCTCCATAACTTGGTTAATTTGTCTTGAGTCATAAGTTTTTGCCAGTCATCGTTAGCTGATTAACAGTTAGGCAAAGCATCCCTATCAAATTGACACAGAAGAAACTGCATTAATACCACATTGCTATTATTGTGATACTACTGTCAGAGGTCATTTAACATTTACATTACTACCTCAGCTGATTTGAGCAGGACTGGGAGGAGGCTCCAGGAGAGAAGGGGAGGTGATTTTAAGGACTCCTATATTGAATCAGCCAGAATATGGTCACAGCACTACTGTACTTAATTCCAGAATATCCCAGATACCTTGTACGTGCTAGGCAGTGCTATCTTATTTACCCTTTCTTTCCTGGTCACCTACCAGAAACAAAGACCATGGTCTTAGATTAATTTTATTTTGGCAGGAGGAGGTGGAGGCAGGGGTTGAAAGCAGAATATTTTTGCTCGATGTTGCAAGGTCCTACACCTTTTCTGATTAATCCTGAGCTTTCTTCCTGTTGTAGTTTTAATGCTTCTTAAGGAATCACTTCAGATGTCTTTCCTGGGCACCTTTATTGCCATAGAATTAATTTTAAACACAGAAACATATCCTTTAAAAGCCTTCTGAGCAAGGCTTAGCTGCAGAATTCTTAGGAAAAGGCTTGATTTCAGTGAATATTTTGGGTTTTCGAATGGTAGTGAAAGATAAAGTATTCCATTCTTCTTCCATCATAATTCACACTTACTGTCACCTGGAAATCACCTCATGTTTCTGCGGTAGGAATTTATTCAGTAGTCTGCATGGGGCACATGGCATTGCAGAGTTCATCTTAACTGAGCTAACAGAAAACGCCCTTGGATACATCTGTCAGTGTAGGGTGCTGCACCTTGTCAGGCTAGTTGTTTTACTGGGGAATGTTATTTTCCCTTCATACAAGCATATCAAGATAAGCAACACAGCAAACTCCTGGTTGCAGTTTCAGCTGAGACACTTCAGCAGCACCAGCTCGTGGTCCATTCCCTATTCCACCCACAGAGCAGCTTGCCCGACAATAACCCTTCCCACACCTACCTAACTTTACCTAATTGCACGTATTTAGGACAAGCACGCAAGGATCGAGAAGTTCCTGGTCCCTCCCATGGGCATCTGGAAGCTGCTGTCTGCTTCGGAAAGATGCAGAGCAGCGTGGTGCCCATCAGTCAGACTTCACTCCCAGGAGCCTTTGGGACTTGGCTTTGCACCGGAGGTGGTGGGACTCCACATGACAAATGCTTCCCAGCAGGAACGTGGCAGGAATGCAGAAAAATCTGCTGCAGTCCTGAAGACTGAAAGAGCTCCAGGACTTGTCCCTGTAAAAGGGAAAATGGTGTGTGTTGAGTTAGCTGCTGCATTTAAACTCCCACTCATCTTAGTGGCATCAAACCTCTAGTGTTAAAATGCACCAAGAGATAAAATCTGCAGCCAAGAGCAATAAAGTTCTGGGGCTTTTCCAAGTGACTGGCAAACTTTTTTCCCCCATCTGCTCTTCAGTGAGGGGAAAAAAAAATACACTTAGTGGAAGGGGTTTGTGCCCTCTCAATTTTCTCCATCTCTACTGGCTGATGATGTCTCTGCCACATACTCTTGGAATTACTTTCTTCTGAATGATGATGTGATTTAAAAGAAACACCCTTTCCTTTCACAGAGCTGCAAATATGTTTGAGGTGGAGAATGACTGCAAATAATACAAATGCCCAGAAAAAAATCGCAGAGCTTTGTTTGGATTCTGCATTAAACTTGCATTTTCTGGAACCAACCTGTTATTGGCTTGGCTTAGCTGGAAAAACAGTGACTGGAGAACCTGTGGCAGGGAAGGGTGGGTTGTGTGATACATGAGGGCTCAAACACAGCTAGAGACACAAGTTCTGCTCTTGTCTCTGCCTGGACTTGCTTTAAACTGAAGAGCTCTGCCCTCCCCAAGATGTTTGTTTACCTGCTTTGTTTATAGACAGCAATCACATCTCTCATCCCTGTTCTGCTAGACTAAGCAAACCATGCTTTTTATCTGAACCTGCTCTGGTGTACAACATCAGTCTCAACATCAGTCTTGCAAGCAGATGAAGAGGATGCTCAAAGTACTTGAAGGGAGAACTATCCATCCCATTACGCAGAGGAATCCAGAGAGAGTCAACCTGCCCAGTTGTGTGCACCCAAGGGTGAATGCATTTTTCCCATACTCAGAATGGATCAGAAACCATGCAGCCATATTAGTGCAATGCCAAGCCTACACTGGTATTGCCTACCCCTCAGCACGGATTCTGGGAAGGCACTGAGTTTTAGCTGAACGTCCTATGTGTGTGGGGCACTTCTGTTCACCTGCAGAAGACCATGTAGACTCACAGTCTCAATGGAGAAACCCTCCATAAATATAGAAGCATACTAGGACTTCACAAAAGCTCTCGCTCTTTGGCATATAAATATCACAAGACAGATTTGAATATCACAGAAGTGTCACTTTTGCAAACAGATCTGGGCTAATCCATCAGCAGTAGCTAGCCCACTGAGATAACAAACAGCTAAACCCTCTTAGATGACCATTATCCATTAAAGTTGCACTGGAACATGAGAATAAATTGCACAGACTAGTTTTTAAAAATACCTGTCCACCACACACTCAGACTCTTGCTGGGTTTCCTTAGCACAGAGAAACTTGGTGGAAGTCAGACCTGCTTCCTGACAGTGCTGCTTTACTCTTTAGTCAAGCAAAGAAAGCATCTGCTACGGCTGAGCCCCCTTTTTATTTCCAGGTTCTTCCATATGCAGTGTCCAGAAGCAGCAATGTAACTGAATAATATCCCTAAGCTGTCAGGGTATGAATTTTTTCACATCAGAATAACATTTAACATTATTAGAGGAAAGCAAATAAATCACAGAAAAGAACGGATTTTGTTAAGATATTTTTTCCATATTGTTAGTGTCATGCCACCATTCAGATGTCAGCCTTCCTCAACTGCTCCGTTGGATACATTGGTTTGTGCGTGTTCGCTGGTGGTGACAGTTACTCTGCGAACTTAATATTCGGTGTTCAAAATTTGAGCTGTGTTGCTTCATTTGGCTTGATCACAAAAGTTACATGGTATTTTTTCAGATTAGTGTAATCTTCACAAACAAAGGACATGAACCAAATATGAACTGTTAGAAATCCTCATGAACGGATAGACTAGAGAACAAAATTAAAAAAAAGATGAAAATATTTTTGAAAGTATGAGCCTATTCCTTTCGGAGCCCCATTTTTTTACCCAACACATGGAAAGTCTGTTGCAACCTCAAACCCACAGACATCAGATCTGCTAGAGGAAAAGCTCCCAGGCTCTTCCTGAGACTGAATGGGAGAGCTGACGTGTGCTCCTACCTGCTGCTGTATTAGCATCCACATGCTGCTTTGCCCCGGTTTCCTCCCAAAAAGTGAGAGGCTGGACCAGGTGTGCGACAGGGCTTCAACCCTAAGGCTTATTTGTCAGAAACTACTTGCTTATCTCTCTCTTTTTTTTTTTTTTTTTTTCCCCCCAGTTGATAAGGAGAGACACCAGCAGACACCTGCTTGAGTGTACAAGAGAGACACTACTAAATGTTAAATTTTGTCAGGGCAGCAAGATGACAGAACCTGAGCCAATTTTTTACTTCTAAAGGAATCTTGAGCCATCCCAAATTTGGCTTCTGGCACTACTTTCAACACCTGATTGAAAGACTAAGTTATAATCTACTGCCTGAGTGAAGATGGATTTTCTCTTACCTTATGGCCACAAAACGCTTGTGTGTGCCTGCGGAGCTGTAGTTGTAGAGCATGTGGTCCTGGCTCCAAGAGAAAGCAAGCCAGGATGAGACCCTGCCCCACATGCAGCGTCTGAGCTGAACATGGTGCCCTGCACCCAGCAAAGCAGCTGCATGGCACAACCATAGCTAAAGACAGCCAGAGGTATGATAATATTTGGTGTCACTGAACATTATTGCGGCATCGAAACTGAAGATAGGAGCTAAGTGTCCCTCCCCACTGCCCACACTGTTTCACTGCTGGTTTTGCTAGGACGGATACATTGCTCTTCTTTGAATTGCTGCTGAGGTTTTTGTCAGCGTTTTTGCACTCATGACATATTAGTAAATAACATACAAAATGTTCTTCTTTCCTTATATAAACTATGTAGCAACAATAGCATATATTATGTCTAATTACGCATATGAAAGGTCTTTCCATTAAGACATCTAGAACATCCTTGTCTCCTGCGGCTGTAGCACTCCAACAAGGGACCATCTCTCTCCCCTCTATAAAATCCCTGTGGGCTCTTTTCTTTAATCACATATCATTGGTTTAACGGAAAACAGAATTTAATCCAGCAGGTGAAGTTGAATTTACTCCAAAGAGTTAGGGAAACTGGCTCACTGACCACCAGTGTTGCTTCTAGCTCAGCGCTGCTGCAGCGCCTGCAGCGCAGCATCTCCTGAAGCCTGAAGGATACAGGTGACAACGAAGTCACCACTACCCTCCAGAGTTTCAAATCGCAGTATAAGGCTACAGGCAAGGGATGGGGTCAGCGGAGGAGGTGGCTCGAGGAAACGCTCACACGAGATGGGTCACCAGCACAAGCAAGCTGCGGTCCCTGATCCTTCCAACTCCCATCCCAGCATGCCTAGGATAATCCCATTAATGGCTGCACTTTGCACTGGTACAAAAATGGATTTAGTGCCATTTCAGAAGCTGGTAAACACAACCTTTTCACAGCAGCAATATTTGGGTTTTTCTCCCAGCAGCTTCCCAAGGGGAGATGCATGAACCTCCTGTTTTCATCTCTGGCACAAATGAAGGAGGGCAATTGAGCACCAGTTAAAACCCGACTTTTCAAAACTAGCTGCTAAAAAGTTAACTGACTAGGCGGCAAGCCATCAACAGAAGTAATGAGGAGAAAGAAATGGGAAGAAAGAAGTCATGACATACTGTCTGAATTCTGCAAAATAATTAAAGTAATTATGCTTCATCAAAATTACATACAATTTCTTCCTGAGCTATGAGACCTGATGGAAAGCTGATGATGTGTGCTCATAGGTGTCAATGTGCATCTTATTTTGACAAGGAGTTCATTGAATTGATTGCATCATACTGAGCTGGGAAATAAACTTCTGTCTTTTGTTTGCAGTTGGCTCTGGTTTGGCTGGAGCCATTTGGATTCTGCTTTCAGTTGCACTGAACAAGGTCTGCTGGAGAGCTGCCAGACTTGGTCTGAATTTCTGTTAGGTACAGAAACTGGGATCCCAATGCATGCCAGCTGCAACTGGAAGGAATAAAAAAGAAAAAGGAAAAAAGGCACGGTTTTGCTGGAGAGCATCACACTGTGACAGCACTTGATCCTAGAGAGCAACCCAAGATCATGTTCAAGGTTTCAGAGCTCTTCCTCCCTTCCATCAAGGAATGCATAAGAAAATCTGTATGTCATGCTAGTAAGAAGAGCAGGCTAATACACCAAAAAAAAAAAGGGGGCGGGGGGGAGAGAAATTGTTTCCAGCAGAAATCGTTTTCAGCAGAAAAACATGCATATACAGTAACAAACAAAAAAAACCCACAAAAAGTCAAAAAATTCTATATACAATGTCAATCACTTCACTACTGCTGCTTGCTTCACCTTTCAGAACTCTGTAGTTCACATAACCACACACTGAACTTGCCACTTTAAAAGGATAAAATAAAGAGATGTATCACATGGCCTTTTTGCGAAACAGTGTCAATCCATGGCAGATTGGCTGATCAGTTTCTCAGGGGATGTTTGCCATTGCCAGAATGGTGCTACCACCTTACACTTAGCCCTTGTGAAATGTCTGGAGCAATCTGAGTTCGTTCCTGCTGCTAAAACCCTTGCACGGCTGACACCAACTGCAGCAGCAGAGCATGAGGAATGGCATATCTGGGAGAAATTAAGTCTTCTGCCACCACATCTGCCCATGTGCCAGGGAAGAGCCGTGTTATGGTGGTGGCATGGCAAAGCTCAGACCGTTACCCCCCCATGCTACACCGGCTCCAGACATCGGCATGGCGATCAGACCTTCCCAGCCCATTAGTCTGCTGTGGCCCTTGAGTACTGAAAATTAAACGTATTAAAATTGAGAAGCGAAAATAAATCCTACACATCTGCTTTGGGTACATTTGGGAGTATTAATATTTTATCTAGCAAACTGATTACAATATGCAAAGAGACTGTTTGTGCGAACTGATTGCTTGTGCCTGCAGCACTGGGAAATACAGCCGAACATGGGAAGTCAGATTAAACATTTACCAACTTTGGCAATCTTCAACTAGCCGAGGAACTAGGAAATAAAGGGGGGTGAGAGACATAAACACACTCAATCTACTTGTAGCAAGTCAAGCTCAATTCCTCTGGATTTCACAGCAGATTTCCTTTCTCTTGCTATTTAACAGGCATCCTTGACCAAACTCACTCATTTAAGGCATGCTGTACGTATTATTGCCTGCTCTATAGCCCTGCCACCACACTGAACCTGTGTGGGAGCGGCAAACACAGGAATTTAGACACAGGTCTATGAAAAGAAGATCCCATGCTGAATATTAAGGCCATGAAGCTGTGAGTCCATTCTGTTGGTTTTATAGGATAGCATATTTCTCTGAGCTTCCTTTTAGGTTCCTGTGATTCGCCACAAACAATGTTGATAAATGTGTCCTTGTTACCTGTATGCATTATACATTGCTAAAATTTATGGCCTCTTGCCAACTGTTTTAATTAAGAAACTCATCTATAGATTTGGCCGCTTTGCCCAGTAAAATACTTTTGGAAAGAGAATTTTATAGTCTAATAATGGGCCAGATCTCCAGCTGGCATTAATTCATATACTTCCAGTAGCATCACTGGCGGTGTGTTGATTTACAGCAGCCAAGGAGTCAGGCAGGTAATATCACAATAGTAAATTCAAAATGTTATTCATGTCAGCAAACCTTTTTAATTGCAATACAACTGACTGATGCTCACAGCAGATTACAAAATAATCTTCAACTCTCGTTCACGTTGAAACTCATGATTTTAGTGAGACATTTGTGCAGCTCAAGCTAACAGTTTGGCTTTATTTACTTGACACAGCATGTGCAGATGATGGCTCCCGTACACCAAATATACCTTTGCATTTTGCATGGATGTAAGAGATGTGTCAATCAGCTTTCTGGTGGCTGTGGGAAGGGCTTTTTGAGGGCATTCCGGTAGCAGTAGACTATTCATGAAGTTAAACCAAATAAAACTAGAACAACTTAATATTTGACAGCCCTACAGATAATTGCAAACTCCTCTATCTCAATCAAAAAGCTATCACTTGAGCCAAGAGGGGACAAACACAGCTTGAATTCAATGTCAGCTACATCACTAGTGCCACCTACAGCATCCAGTTCAGAGAAACCACCCAGATCATCAGCTGGCTCAGGTGAGCACACATTTCTAGACCACTTTTATTTAGCATCCAACCAGTCAACAAGACATTTTAATAGAGAAAATATGTATTTGTGCAACACAAAGACTAAACTATCCATTTGGAACATGCAACTTAGGCACATAGCTTGAAAAATAGATGCTTCTGGCAGTTACCAATGGCACATTAGGAAATCAGACAACATGTACGTTCAGTCCTGACAGATTAATAGCTTTTATTTGTTGCATCTATTTTGTTTTGGAGAACTTAACACTGAGAGCTGGAGTCCACCACTGGACGAGTTTTTTAAATGGTACAGTTTCTCCTTCTCCTGCTTCTTGAGCTAATCCTGTGCTTCAGGTGGATTAGTGGAGTGGAAGGGCTGAGCTGGCTGGCAAGTATGATCCACAGCTAATAGCCATGGATCACCTCCTCTATCAGGTATCTACAGCTGCCGGCTCCCTCAGCTTCAGCACAGCTCAGGACACCGTAAACCTACAATTCTGAAGTGCCACACTGACGGTCTAGCCTTTGGCACATAAACTCATGGAAAAAGGCATTTATTACAGCCTGACTAATAATGTACCACTGGGACCGGTTCCCACATCTCTGTAAGCATTAACCTTCAATGAGGCTTTGTCATTTCCAAGATTATTTCTTGTTTTGGCTGCTACATTTTCTGCAGCATTCACAATGCAATCTGAAAACGTTTCTGTCTTTTCCGTGTCATTTTTACAAGGATCCCAGGAGAAACATCATGTCATCTCTTCTCTGTGGATTTGATGCAGTATCATTTCCTGGTCGCTGCACACCTGCTGAAGGCTTTGATGGCTATTCCCCTGAAAGACTGACTGCAGCTATAAATCCTGGCGAGGTGAAGAGAAATGGATTTGTCTGTGCAGCTCTAAGGCTTGGCAAACAAAGATTATCAAAAATAGAAACTTTTCTTGTCTTAAAACACACACTGAACAAGAGCTCATAGACAGGTTCGTGTTGATTATTAGGTGATCAAGGAATTAATTTATTTCTTTTAATAAAGAATACTTAAGTGCCTCAAATTTAACCACTTTCTTAAAAAAGGACCATCTCTTATTTACCTTTCCTGACTTTTCCTCTCTTTTTTTTGGCACCTCAAAGGACTGGCCTCAAATTATGTTAGAAAAGAGCTCCCTTCCACCCTTACTTTTTTAATACAGAATACTGCTGAATTAGCTTGGGCTTTTACAGGGAAACCAATGTTTTAGTCCTCATATGATTTGAAGCAGAGAAGCAAAGGGAATCCTTGGTAGGGATGTGTCCCCAAGACCTGTGTCCCTGGTTTTCCACCCTTGCTCCAGGAGTGCCTGAGCCCAAAGAGGCTCCAAGCCTGGCTCCTCCTGAGTAAGGATTATTAAAGCAGATAAAGACTGCAGGACCGGGTCTCCTGCAGCAAAGTAACGTAAGTGATTGGCAATTCATTTTTGAAGAACAGCCTGCTGAAGGGTGTTGTCACAGTACAGGTGGCTGAGCATAAAATGTTTATCACTCTGACAAGTATTTTCTCCTGCCTGGCTCGGGATCTGACTGCAGCATCACAGGGAAAGTGAATTCACTGTGCATGACAAGCAGAGGGCTTCTCTGTCTCTTTCTGCATAGCCCCGTGTTACTCGAAAGTGGGTCTGTGCCATGCCACCGACCGTGTGAGCCCTTTGACGGACAGGAGACGTTCCACCGCCGCTGACCTCAGCGTGCTGCGCAACCTTCAGCAGTTTCTTCAGCAGCTCTCATCGACTTTGTTCACTCTCTGCAAGAGCTAGTCCCACGGCTGACACAAAACCCTGCTCTCTTTTCTAAATGGGGTGTGAAACCAGTGACCTTCTGCCTTGTTACCTTCTCTCCTCATTCATTTTTTCGCATTCCTTTTGTTGTTCCTCCGTTTCAGGCAGACATGCTTTCTGGACTAGTATCATGGCTGGGCAACTTCAGATAAAGAACTGCTTCAGCTGAATGAAACTTAAGATTACTAATTTTCTCCTTCTGCTCCCACAGCCAGAGTAATGCACCAGCACAGGGCCCAGCCCTGCTCCCAGGAAAGCCTACTACTAGTGACACCATGTCACTTTTGCACGTGATACGTGAGGATGGCTTGGAGGTCCTTCTCTGAATTATTTTAAAATTAGGGGAAATTTCACATCATCTCTCTTTCTCTCCCTCCACTTTCTTCCTAAGCGGTAGAGGTAAAATTTCTCCCTGCCTTTGTTAGAAGAATCGCTCATTATTAATTACTTGTGTCAGCCTCCTTGCCTGTTTCTTGGTGCTCTGCTGGCAGCTCAAGGCTGTCTGCTCCTCCTTCCAGAGACAGCTCTCAGAACATTGAGAAACCTCCTTGGGTTTTCATCTGAAACTTATCACCCAAAGTGGAACTTGAGCCTGACACTCATTTGCCCTAGCTCATGCAAGCTGTCCTTCTCCCATGCCAGCCACTACCGACCCATGGGATGGTTGTCCCTGCTGTGCCACAGCTCTCAGAACAGCACCCAGCAGATGTGGTGCCAGAGCAGTAGGAAGCAGCTGGAGCCCTCCAAGGCACACCATCCCTGCCAGGAGACTGTGGAGTTGAAGCTAGGAAGCAGCAAGACACAGATGGTTTCCAAACAGCTGGAGACCCCAGCAGACCTCTATGGGCAGGATGAGAGGTTTCCAGCTCTCCAGGGCTTTGTACAGCAACCCGTATATGTCCAAACCTCACCTTGACAAGTGTTCAAACCTTTCAAACCATCTTGAGTAAAAACACTAAAAACGCCCATGGCAGTGATCTACGTTGTGTAGTGGTAGCTGCTAAACAGCAATGGAGCTATTACGCTGTCAAGTTGAAAAACAGTGTCAAAGTCACCAGTATATCTAACTGTAAAACTGGCTCGTGTGATTAGCACTGAGCATTTGGTTAGCTGAGCCCATTACGTGCCAGCATGAGATTATTTTCTTTCCAATAAATACTGCAGCGCTGCCCTAAGAGCATCTCTAGGAATGTCTGTGCCTCATGGGTAGCCGTCCGAGCTATAATTCCTTGAAAGACTCTGTTTTGCTCTGGGGTGAAGAGCAAATGATAGAAGGCTACTTGTAATTTTCTAATTTTAGCACAAAGATTTCTACAGTAGCCACTGTACCAGCTCTGAACTTCCAAGGCAAGTAAGCCCTTCACCTCTTCCGAGCACGTACTGCTCAGAAATACACAGCCTGGTGACCCACTTATTCTCATTGGGTTCATATTCTCTACACTTCTCTTCAACACAGCTTTGGTCATTTCCATCTAAGTCTTCTAAGTAAGAAAAAAATTGCAAAATTATGTGTGTAGGCTGCATACATTATTTTGTAACTTCTAATTTCAGCAGGTCCTTAAAACAAGTGCTGAGTGGCACTCCAGTTTGCTCCCAATATGAGATCAGACTGGCTTAACCCAAAACTCACTTCTGCACCTACCTAGAAATAGGATTAAAAAAAAGCAAAAGTCAGACTTGGCCACAGTTAGATACTGGTTTGTGATTCAAAACCAAACGAATGCAAACTTGAGAGACCTAGGGAACTGGTGTGTTCTTGAAACCTGGGCTTGGGATTTGGTGAGAGATCTACCTGCAGATGCACCAGCTCCAGAAGCAACTATAACAGCCCCGTGCTTGGGTGGGCTGGCTGCCCGAGAAGCTCTGCCATAGCCTCCTGTCTCAACGGTTGACTCTCCCAGCTTAAAGAGTATGAACAGAATAATGTGAGGCACGTGGGCAGCTGAAATGGGGCTCCTGGCTGTTGCTAAAATACCAAATTAACATTGCACACTACAGCTGATCCGGAGGTATGATGATCCTACAGCAGCAAAAAGACAGGCTGATGGTAGTGTCTGTAAGGGAGTGGTAAATTTGTGCGTGAAGCCACAAGAGGACCCTAATTAAAACCCCTTCATGCAAATATATGAATTCTAAATCATCAGTGGGCAAGTGGGTGTTCAAAGCATAACTTAGTCTGAGGCAGCGCTTGGAGAGGGAAATGGAAAGAAGGGTAAATCTGACATGCTCTCACTTTGCACCAGAGAACTGTCTTCCCAGTTCTTCTGTCCCCTTAGTAACTACAACAGTTCTGGGTGCTGGGCTGATGCCTGGCTGACTGTCTCCCCTTCTGCCTTCCTCTGCCTCTCCTGCTTGTGGAGAAGGTTCAAAATACCTCAGGCTGCTCCTTCGTTTATTGCAGACCAAAATGTTCCTTTCTTACTGATCAGGGTGCGAGCTAGACTCATTGCTCCTCTTTCAAGCTGCCTTCCTCCTCCACCGCCAGCAAGTTTGCTAGAAAAACTCTTGTTGTCCCCTGAGTATGCGTTCACTACTCAGCTGCTCCGAAAAGTTTTTGTGCTTGAACGATTTTGTAAATTGTAATGATTAGTTCAAATCCCATCATGGCCCGTTAATGGTGACTCTAATAGATGTTGGCAGATTCAGTGAGAAAACCAAATATATTCAGATTAAGAGCAGAAGGCTTTCAGGCTTGGTGAGAAATGTTTGTTCCCTGGCAGTTTTGGGAGATTTGTGTGGTGAAGAGGAGCAAGTTCATGGCAGAGCAGAGCTAATGCAGTCCATAACTGACAGGTCACAACTTCTTTGATTTTAATATGATAATCGCTATGACTATTTGCAATTAAAAAAAGTTTTGTTCAGCTGCCTTGGGTCTTATTTAAACCTGCAAAGGCCTCCCATCCTCACTTGCTGCTGCTTCGCATTTACCAGGAGTTAACTATGCCCAGGGGTACAGGGCTCAGGAGAATCAGATGCTGGGGCGGGGGGATATCTCCATGCGGTGTGGGATCTCAGAGCACTTTGCAGTCAATGTAGCTCAGGGTGGAAATCCATAAAAAGCAATAGAGCCAACATACATCAATGCAGAAAACGAGTAGTGCAAAAGCAAATATTTGGAGGTGAAGATCTGCAGAGGACTGGGTATGCCTCTGCAGCAGCAGGCACTGAGCTGCAGGACTCGATACCTGTCTGGTGGGGGGTTACGCACAGCCCAAGGGGTATGTATGTAGGGGGTAAGTGGCAATGCTTAGGACCACATCTGGCAGACTTCTCCCTCCCACTGTTAGCCCCAGCTCTGGCTGTTAGTGTTATACTGCTCTTCATTTTAGTGGCCACATGTTAACGTGAAAGATGTTTAAGGAAGCTAGCAGCACTAATAAAAAGGACAAGAGTAATCATTTAAAAATGACTGACTATATCTAATTCAAAATACTGTTTGCCATTTCAGTTGGCTGGAATGAAGAATATTTATTTCCACTGGAACTGCATGTAATAGAAATACTGAGAATAGGTGCACTATACAAATAAACGGATTCAGAAATTCTGACCAGGGAAGAGCACTTTCCCATCCCCCTCGGAGCCATCAAAAAGACTACATCAATAAGCCACATATGAAGCACCTGCCCAGGTATGTTAAACTGAAAAAACTGTAAAAAGCTATTGAAGGGTGTATTCTGATAATTAATTTTTAACACTGTAAAATTACACATGACCATGAGGTATTGTATTTTATCAATTACATATTGAAAGATTCCTTAAATAAGCACACAGAACAATTATAGCCCTTCTCCTTCTCATCACAGATGACTTGTTAAAAGGTGCAGTAACACAGATGATTATCAGATCCCCCAAAGAGCTAGTAATACATTGCAAATCTTCACATCAGTGATTTTTAGGTGCTGGTCTCTTCCTAGAATATGCAGAAGCATAAAGCCAAGAAATTAAGTTGTTTTCACAGAGCATTTACTGCACACCAGTCTGCTAACGATATAAAGCTTAACGACTGACTCCATGGGGCTGTGCTATCTTTAAATCAAGATAAGACTGTACCAGTATCAAAATTTAAAATAGATAAATCTTAACTAAAATGGCATAATCAACGTAGCGCAAACCCTATGCTGTTCCTATGAACCAAGTGGGGGTTTCATATTGCTGGAAGTTTTTTCCTGCTGAAGTGGGGAATATTTATGATTCTTCCGCCAAGTGCAAATCAAAAGCTATAAATAGCTGCTTATTAATCCTGAATTTCAGCTGTCCCCAAATATGTGGAAGGAGGATTCCTAGTTGCAATTCCACATGATTTTTAAACTCCCAACCTTGGAAAGCAGTAAATCCAAATTAGAAATATTAATATTGAAAAATAAAAGGGTTTTCCTGACACAAGCAGAAATCCTTCTCCTGCTTCTGTGTTTCAGATTCATGGATTCTCAAGGCCAGGAGGGAGGATGAGGCCAACTGGTTGGAAAAATGCTGTTATTTATTCTGAAAAAATATGTAAGAATCAAATGTTGAGTCAGCAGGACTTGGGCATCATTTGAAAACTTCTGCAGAGACACATTAAGGACAGCTGCAGGTCCTTCCAACTATGTCTAGTGCTGGCCTAGTTACCAGCTACACCCAGGACATGGAGAAGAAACGCAGTAGCTCAGCCTATGTATAACCCTATCCCAGGATTTGCAAATCATATGTAAATGACATAGCCCAGGGGTCTGCCACCTCAAAAAATGCAGTGGGGCCACCAATTTTCCTTCTAAACCCAAAGACTGCAGTACTTTCAGGGCAACCCAAACACAAACATCAAAACCACAGGGCTACACAGACTCTCCAGCTGGTATTTTCCCTCCAGCATAATAACTGGGGATTGCTTTTCCTGCACACAAGAGTGCTTTCAACAACCAAAATGAACTGTTCTCCCAGCTCTCAGCTGGAGCTCCCACCACTGCTCTGGCACCCTGGGGCAGACACTGATGCTACCAAACATACACCTGGGTAAGACTGCAGAGATATTACCTCCTGGCATGATTTCTACCACTTAAAATACTGTTGAAAACCAAAGTAGTTTGGAAACAAACGGACTGTATGAAACTGAAAAGGAAGGTAGAATTCACTGTCCTGAATTATGGATGGATAATCGGCCACAAAACAGCATTGTCTGCAGCTGCACTGGAAGCATGTCTGATCACTCCTTCTCTTCCAAAATATAAAACTCAGGTCCTGTTCAGATTAAAGGGTTCATTATAAATACTGAATATATTTCTATTATTCTGCATTAAAAGGCACTTTTTTCTCTCTGTGATTTGTAATCATTATGAAATTGATTTTCCTGTTCTAGCATCATACAGGTACTTTGCACAAACTCTGTGAGTGACAACACTGTGCAATATGTAAGACTAGAAAAATCAGGATCCTAATCTGCTACCTTACAGCCTGCACATACTCAGCAGAAGAAAATTCACATTCATTCCTTTAGATGGAGAAGTCCTGCCTGTGCTCTTAGTACAGTGCTCAGGAGAACCATAATAATATTATTTGCATGATGCAAATGCCTCTTGCAGGGAGGAAAGGTGTTAAAAGCTTTACTTTGGAAATTCCCACCAAGCTATCCCGCCTTTCTGAAATGAGGCTGCTGGATTGCAAAACGCAAGGGAGTCGCTAAGGTTCTAGAAATCTTCTAGCAACCTTGTTCTGCTTTTAACAGCTGTGGTTGTGATGGGTCCTAAAATACTGTCATCCATTACAAATGAAAGTGCCCCATGTCACCTCTAAACCAATGAGGAGTCATCTGACTTTTCTTCTGAAAACAACCGGCCATTCATCACCAGGTTTGGTGATACATGCTGTTTAAGGGATATGGTCAGGACGTCAGAGTGATGGACAGTATTGTCCCCGAGGTGCCTACCTAAGGTATCTACATCTCATCTTGAAAATACCAGACCTCTGGTCTATTTAGTTTCCCTCTGATGAAAAGCTCCATCCTCCATTGTTATTTTAAAAGCCATTTGCCAACAGCTGAATACAAGACTGAGACCAGGGAAGCCCTTGGTCCCCTCTTTCGCTGATACGTAGTTTTGGGTAGGTTCATTAAGTGCTTTGTCTAATTTCCATATTCTTGCAACACCCAGCCCTATTCTGCACATGTAATGTAGACTGATTATTTGTACAGGGACATGTAGTGCTTAATGTCACCTTCCTGGCTTCAGCTGAGCACTTCTTAGATAGTAATAGCTGCACTGGATTGGACCAAAGATCCCTCTGGTAGCAGCTGGTGGCAAGTACTTTAGGGGATGGAATAAGAACCAGGAGCACGTACAGCAATACTTACACCGAAACACCAGCTCTGCGGCTCCTGGACACATCTGTGTGTGAACACCTCTGTGTGTTAACAGGCCCTGGCAGACCTCTCTTCCCTGAATGAGCTAATTTCCTCTTGAAGCCATTTGAATGATGGGTCTCTGCTGGCCGGCAGCAATGAGTTTTGCAACAGAATTACGAACCATATGAAGTAATACTTCATTGTTTTAATTTTAAGCCTGCCACCCAGCAATTTCGTGGGGTGCCTCATAACACTGCTCTATGAGGATCAGCAAATAAACCTTCCCTGTCTTACTGACCTTACTGATGCTGAGGAGCTGTAACCTGTTTAATCTCTCCTGGCTGGGACACTGTTACATATCTTCGATCATTCACCTTCCCTTCTCCATACCTTTCTAGCTTAATTATTATGCTACTGACAATATTGTAAGTTGTAGTGGAATTTGGAAAACCATGCATTGGGAAACAGCCCTTCCCTTTGAAAGGACACTTAAAACTGAGTAACACCATCTGGAGTTAATCACCTTCTGCCTCTAATAAACTATGTTAAAGAAAAAAACGCTTGAAAATGAATGGGTTGTGACAACCGAGGCATACCATCAGCTGCACCTGATGTTTTGTGCTTAGATTCCCACATTACCTTCACATCAGCAGAGGCAGGAGCTCTGAGCTACGATTCCTGCAGGCTCCCTCTCCACCCAAAATCACGGTTAGGTGTGTGGTTCACCAAATCACTCTCAATTTAGCGGCAGGGCTGTTGGGAATCTGGCAGTGACTTCAGTTTCTCCCTGTGTAGAGATGAGGTTTATTAGAGTCTGGAAAACAAATGCACTAACTGGGACTGCAACTAGTAGTTGGGCAGATTTCTACCCAAAATGAGATTGGTTTCTTCTCACTTCCCCTTCCCTCAGTGACACTGCTCCAGCTGGCTCGATCACACTAATCTCCAGAGGTCCCACACCTTGCTCCTGCTTTTTTTTGCTTTGCAGGGATGATGCGGGGCTGTCAACCAGGCTCAGCTGCAAGATGCCAAAACATGACTCTTGTCTGAGCCCTGTGAAGATGCAGTAAACAGGAACTAGTTGCTGTGGAGAAGACCGGCACAGGCTAAAACTCTTACCTTCTCTCTTCTTCTCGTAGTCTTCATTAAAAACACAAGACTTTGGAGGCTTTTGAGTGTTCAGTGCTTGAAGAACAAAGAGGCTGTGGCTCCTGCTACAGCACCAGGGCAGTGCCACCACTGAGGCTGCTCCTGTTGTTATCAGTTAATATGTATAATATGATTGAAATAACCAGGGAACTGCTAAAGTCCTGTGTACAGCCCCCATCAGCTAATATTTAAAATAGGGAAACAATAACTAGACATGGTTTAGTGTTTAGGAACTAACTACTAGACAATGCAGCTTTATGTCAGAAAAGGTAATGGATTGTGGTCTGGTCAATAAACCTTGAAGAACTGCTTGGATCTGCCAAGATTAGGGAAGAAGTAGGCAAAAGGTAATACCTACAGGGGGAGATCGCAACCACCGACTCATTGACCACCTACTCAAATGATACCACCTACTCAAAAGAAGACAATGAAAGAGGAAGACAGAGTCTGTGCACTAATTTACATGAGAGGCGAAGAAGAAAGAACCAATCAGTAAGTGAAATAACAATGGATATGTATTACTTAAGTGTATAAATACAGGAATTTTTGAGACAAAGGTGTGCTGTCTTGAGACAGGCACCCATTCGTACGCATCAATGAAATTAATTTGAAAATACCTCGACTCCATGTGTTATTGGCTTGCACACCGGGTAAATGCACCCCATTTGTGGGACAACACTTGCACAACAGCAGGGCAAGACCATGCTGCGGTGCGGCTGCTAGACCACCCCAGTGCCAACCCACTGGAAAGGAGGCAGCAGGAGCTGCCAAGGCCCCACTCAGGTTTTGAGACCCTCCTTCCCACAGCAATTTGAGAGACGTGGCTTGTACCTTGCAGCACTGAGCTCTGTGGAGACACTGATATGAAGCCCCATGCTGAAGAGGGATGGCTCACGGCCTCTCCCACCACATTTTGTAGTCAGCTTGCACGGATGTAAATGGCTAATCATCACCAAATTATTTTTCTTTCTAATGCTAGGGCTGGGTTTATTTCTGTCACGACATGCTGTTTGTAAAATGTACTGTGCTACAACTGTATTTGTAGCAGATTCCTGGAGCTTTGAATGGCATAACATTTTATAAAAGGCAGGCCAATAACATACAAATGGCAGAGCAATTTTCTTCTTGCTGAAAAGAAGGGTCAATTTCACTTACCAGTGCAAAGAAAATTGATGTTGTCACTTACAAATACGTCCCTCTTTCCATTTCAAATCTCAGGGAACAGCAAAGAGAGAGAGAGAAGCTGGAGATGCAAGATAGACCCAGTGATCAAAGTGGAAAAATATAGTTATCCCTGATGCATGAGAGCATGATGAGGATAGTCTGTGTGCTACCAGGTATTTTGAATCCTATGAATCTTGGTGTTTTACCCATTGTAAAGAAGGACTGGCCACTGTTTCTCATGTTAAACAGCTGCTGTGCTGCACAGTGGGTGAGAGATGGAGATAGAAACTAAAACTGAGATTTTCTCTGCTTTTAGCTATGCATGCCAGGTTCCACTGCAGGCAAAGGTAATGGTTATTTAATTATTAGTATTCACTATTAGTAACTTCTGTAGGCCAATCTCACAGTCACCACTGTAGAGACTTGCTTAACAAAGGAACGAAGACTGCAGAAACAGTGACTCTCCTCCTAGTCCTCATGTTGTGGTTTACAACAGTGGTTAGACCTTAGATGGGTTCTTCTAGACTCCACCATGGATATGCAGTAAGGGACAGTCCCCAAGGAGATTTTATTAAAAAAAACCCAACAAACTAAACAAGCAAAGTATGCGATGTTATCACCTTCAACCTACAACCTGTGCAGCCTCCCCAGCCAGGAAGGTGCAAACTGCCCTGGCCTGGCAGCTCACTGCCAGGACCTCGCCTTCTCCTCCCCAACCCTTCCACCCAAGGACCATGAGTGAATATGATGTTTTATCCTTATTTAATGCCCAATTAGAGAAGAACAAGTGCACCTCCATTAAGAAGTGTTGACTGCTGTTTGATAAAGCAGCATATATTAGCCTGTGCTAAGACTAGTCACTAGACTAAACCAGGTCCATTTCTTCACCACAACAAGCTTTACTATACTTGTAAACACAGAGCACTAACGATGGTTAGTCTTTGGCTGGCTATCACAGAAGCAGCAAAGCTTAAAAACTGTGCTAGAGGAGATGCACAGGGTGTGAAATACACTGTATTTCGGTTAATTAGTTAATGTTTGTAAAGCATTTTCTGGAGTAAAAAAAGTGCCAAGTACGATCATTATTATCAACAGTCTTTTCTTTCTTCATGTCCTTGCCAATAATGCTTTCAGGTTTGTTTTCAGGCCTAAACTAAGCACTTTTGTCATTCTGTTAGGCAAATGTTAAGCACAGCCAAACAATCTTGCTTTTCAGCTCAATCCTTCCAGGTTTGGTTTGATTTTATCTGGGCTTTATTTTACAGCTGGCACCATTCTGTTTTAAAAGAGCAGTTGAAGGCCTCTTCACAGCTAATGACCTTTCCCTGGATTACCCACATTTAAGATCTTGGAAAAAAGTGACTGAGAAAGACATTTAATTAATTGGACTTTAACAATATGAAAGATTGAGAACAAAGCTGGAATCCAAGGATAAACACAAACCTAGACTCAAAGGAAAGACGGGTGAAGTATAGAATAAAATTACTAAAGATAAACATGGTCTCTTTCCTAGAGATGAGATGGGGTGTTTTTCTGAAACATGGTGCACACAACTCATCTTTGCACGTTTGATTAAGAGCTTGATGAAAAAATATTAGTTAAGGTAGAGAAGAGGAGGCTTGTTGTAAGGCTAATTATTAGAGGACCTACTTAAGGACTAAACACTGTGCTCACACAGCAGGTGCAGGACAACCAGTGGATCAGGCCCAGCCAGCATGGGTTCATGAAAGGCAGGTCCTGCTTGAACAACCTCATCTCCTATGGCCAGGTGACCCGCCTAGTGGATGAGGGGAAGGCTGTGGATGTTGTCTACCTGGACTTCAGTAAGGCCCTTGACACCGTCTCTCACAGTATACTCCTTGAGAAGCTGGCGGCACATGCCTTAGACAAGTGTACTCTTTGATGGGTAAAAAACTGGCTGGATGGACAAGCCCAGAGGGTTGTGGTGAATGGAGTTAAAGCCAGTTGGTGGCAGGTCACAAGTGGTGTTCCCCAGGGCTCAGTACTGGGGCCGGTTCTCTTTAATATCTTCATCAACAATCTGGATCCTCAGTAAGTTTGCAGATGACACCAAGTTGGGAGGGAGGCTTGATCTGCTTGAGGGAAGGAAGGCTCTGCAGAGGGATCTGGACAGGCTGGATCGTTGGGCCGAGGCCAATTGTATGAGGTTCAACAAGGCCAAGTGCCGGATCCTGCACTTGGGTCACAACAACCCCATGCAACGCTACAGGCTTGGGGAAGAGTGGCTGGAAAGCTGCCTGGCGGAAAAGGACCTGGGGGTGCTCGTTGACAGTCGGCTAAATATGAGCCAGCAGTGTGCCCAGGCGGCCAAGGCGGCCAATGGCATCCTGGTCTGTATCAGAAACAGTATGGCCAGCAGGAGCAGGGAAGTGATGGTCCCCCTGTACTCGGCCCTGGTGAGGCCGCACCTTGAGTCCTGTGTTCAGTTTTGGGCCCCTCACTACAGGAAAGACATGGAGGTGCTGGAGCGTGTCCAGAGAAGGGCAACGGAGCTGGTGAGGGGCCTGGAGCACAAGTCTTATGAGGAATGGCTGAGGGAACTGGGGTTGTTTAGCCTGGNAGGGAGGTGGGTGCTGGTCTCTTCTGTCAGGTGGCTGGTGATAGAACGAGAGGAAATGGCCTCAAATTGTGGCAGGGGAGGATTAGATTGGATATTAGGAAAAATTTCTTCACTGAAAGGGTTGTCAGGCATTGGAACAGGCTGCCCACGGAAGTAGTTGGGTCATCATCCCTGGAGGTATTCCAAAAGCATGTAAACAAGGCACTACAGGACATAGTTTAGTGGGCATGGTTGATGGTTGGAGTCAATGATCTTAAAGGTCTTTTCCAACCTAAACGATTCTATGATTCTAAATGTTAACAGACTGAGCTAAAGGGGAACTTTCAGGATGGAGAAAGGATCTACTAAAGCTTCTTATGGCTCAAGCTTAGAAACCTTTATTTCATATTTTGGTTTTATGCAATACTGTTGTTATCAACTAATATGTATGATATGATTGAAATAACCAGGGAACTGCTAAAGTCTTGTGTAAATCAGTTAATATTTAAAATAGGGAAACAATAACTAGACATGGTTTAGAGTTGTGGTTTCAGCCCAGCCGGTAACAAAGCACCACGAAGCCGCTCACTCACACCCCACCCCCGCGCCTGGCCACATTGGG